>JALIZH010028915.1:0-187612 GCA_030522465.1 Rhipicephalus appendiculatus | reverse complement strand
TTTGTGTTCTTTCCGTCCATTGTGCATTTTTGCACTGTAGTGTGCCAGCATTCCATCAATCGTGACCGTGAGGGGAGCTGGCTGATTTGTTGGGCTAGGCATTTTCTTCCCTCTCCAAAAATCAGGCAGCCGTCTGCACGATTGGAAATCACCGCCTTATTGACCCTGTAATGGTAGAAGTCAATGCAATGTTCTTGTTAGATGTATGGTTTGGGCAAACAAAAGCGCCTATACTTATTGATGCAGTTGATAAAGTTCATTTTGGAGAACATGAAACATGTTTACTATTTGTTTTCTACAATTTTTTTTTCTTGATCTCTCGTCTTCGTTCGGGCGGCCAGTCTCCTGGCCTACAATCCTACAATTGCAGCCGCTTGAAAAGATCTGTCTTATCCGTTACCTTTTTATAGACAGTTACTTATTGCCATTCTGGTTTGAAGTTTCGTAATTGTTCTGTTACACAGCATTGTAATACTTAGCTGCCGGGTTCCGTTATGAAGAATGCTCACCGAAAGCAGGCCACTACCGGGAGCCATTGGTACAGAAGCAAGTGGGTAATTCGCCAAAAGACGAGATAACGTAGGAACATTCTCATCAAGTGATGGGGGGTAAAAAGGGATGGGTGCCGATACCTAGTATCGCGACGCCACCTCCAGAATGAAGATCGACGCGTTTTATGTCAAAAACATATGCGAGGAAGTTCGTTGTAGCGAAATTAGATGCCTAGGTGGGCTAAAAAGCAAAATATATTTAATTTCTCTGTACAGAAAAAGGGCAAAACGATAATATGCAACTGCTGCTCGATCGCAGGAAGGAATCGTTACATAGCTTGCTCAGATTTTTGCTCAAATCATGGTCCCTGAATGGAAATAGAAAACGCTCGTGGCAAGTGGCATCAGGGGAGTCCGCGCAATGTCTAAAACTACCTGGTCATTTCAGTTCATTATAGTGAAATTCAAGCATATCCTGTATGGCCTAAATATAGTTGCCCCAAGAGTGTTTAAAAAAAGGGTCAGAAAGGCTGCTCTCCCAGCTTTCGCTGTGACTGTGCTGCGCGTTCCGCGCAGGCCTGGCGGTTTTTTTACAGCGAAAGCTGTTATGAGATCACAACAAGGGCGCCGTAGTTGTCCGCCGCCGCCGCCGGTGTGCATAACCGCTATTGTACGAAAAAAAAACGAAATAGGGTAAAACATCGCGGATGGAACGGGGCTCGAACCTGGGTCCTCTCCGTGGCAGCCCAGTATTCTACCACAGAGCCATACCGGTACTCGAAACTTTTGCGCACGAAAATCCTATACAAGCGCTATGTCGGGATGAAACCACGTTAACATACCTAATATAACGTGGTAGAGGAGTAAAATAACTCTTCTACCAGGGTAATTAGGTATGTAACCGGGCGTCACATAATATGAATTGTGTAACGAGTGGGTCATTGAACGCTTCCAACCCATTACAAAGGGCTCAGCCATAATTCTTCATCTTCATCAGCCGCCAAATCAATTAATGGAGTAGTGGTTACCGTGCAAGCGTACTTGTATTAGTAGCTCCAATATAGTTTGCAACGGGTTTTAGAAATGGCGCTCTTCCAGCTTTCGCTGTGTCTGTGCTGCGCTGTCCGCTCAGGCCTGGCGTTTTTTTTATTTGCATCGTTTTGGGCTGAGCTGATCAGCGCAAGAGACATTTTCATTATTTCTTTAGAACAGAGGCACTGCGAATGTCGCATCTTAGTTCTACGGAACAATATTCCCGCCTGTTCAAGTTCCAGATCTGAAAAATTGCACCTTCCTCTGCACCCGCAGAGAAGATAACCCTAACGCAAGAACTGGTGGAAAAGTGGGTACATTGAGACAGGAACGCAGCTGCTTGATGGGCATCACTCTAAAAGCTCGCTACGACGTCGTTCCAAACGTCTTACGAACGGCCCGAACCCGGGAATTTATGTCGAGAGAAGACATCAGGAAAGCGCTCGAAATGAATCCTGGAATTGACAACGCGGATTCGCAGTGCAATCGATTTTCTTTGCAGAAAAACAACGTCGGTGATTTGAGAAAACTGCAGCGAAACTTTTTTTAGAGTAGCAAAACATGTGCGTGAACACCGATAGAAGTAAGAACACATACGCACAAACAATCAGTTTCCTATCTGCTCACTGCAGTAATGTATCCATTTCGCATCCGAGGAAATGCCGGAATGAGAGAGACAAATGCTCAGGCACCTCAATTTAGCTTGCATGATTGCAGCGATGTTGAAACCAATCTACTTTGGAAGGGCCCGAATCAATACAAGGAGGGTGACTCGATGCGTCCTTCAACTTAGAAATGTGAAAAAAAAGGCGTAATAATCATTGTTTCTGCATTTGGTTGCTTTCCAGAAATATTGAATTGTTACCTTTTTTCACCCAGTCGTCCTATTGCACATTTTCTTCGAGTGGAGAAGTATAGAATGCGGGTTTACGATTCGAATGCCGTAGCTCATGAAACGTTACACGCGCTCAAGTTACCTGCGAAATGTGCGTAATTGACAGCAGACAATTTTTTGCTGGTGTTTAAAATCACACCTGGTCTTAGCGATAAAATCTAGTAAAGTCTTCGACGAAGGATAAGGAAGAAAAAAGATATTGAGGCGCCATTTGTACACATTACTCATACTGCAGGATATATTTCTTTCAGTTTGTTTTCGTGCTCACGCACCCAGTTCAAGCCTCGATAGCAGACCCATTCCCTTTAATTTTTTTCACAAATATAAAATGTTCTAAGTTATCTTAGAGAAGTCCCATTTGTTTCGATACTTCAGCCTCAAGGCATACTTCCATTCTTCAGTCTGTGTTGATCACAATTTAATTTTGAGAAGTACTATGCATCTGTCTCCGTTTACACTATAAGCTGTATTCTTTAGCCAACTTTATTCACATCATTCGCACCAAAGCAGACTTTTAGAACCTACTTTAACTGCAGAAGCAATAGCATGACGTCGACGTAAGACCGTGTACTGCCGGATTGGGAAAGAAAGCTAAAAGAATAGCATCGCAAGGTTGGCAACTGTGGCGTGAAGATTTCCGCTAAGGCCCTTTCTGTTTTCGCGCAGCACCTACGATGTGATGTATTCAAAATGTGAACTGTCGAACTAGAGTTCCGGAATGCCGAGCCAAGGAAAACTGATTTCGCCTCTATTTTGATATCTTTACAGCGATACCTCGCGTTTGCGAACACATACCATAATTTCGTTTCATGTTTGTTACCAGTACTAACGGTAAGCACATACTCATTTCAGAATGGAAGACATCACCTGAGAACTCGAATTTCGTTAATTTTGATATGTTAGATTAACATAAGCACATACTTGATAAAAAATTGGAGGCGACCATAACACTTGACTAAGGTTCCGGGAGTGGCAATCGGACGACGGCGTGTCCTCAGGTTCATAATATACTGTAGCGCAAAAAAACAGAGACAAATAAAGGACCACACGAACACAGCGCATGGGACGGAACATGTGGACGAATTTGCGCTGTGTTCGTGTGGTCCTTTGTCCCTGTTTTTTTGCGCTAAAGTATGCTATGATGCCGAACCAACTCGCCCAACGAGCCACTCTCCTTAGGATCACATTGCGCTTCGCGCCCTGCCGAAGCCACGTAGAATGAAGCGCATGATTCAGATCAACTCTGCCACGTTCGGCGACGATCCCAAGCTACTTCACAATTTTTCAATGAAATCAATCAATTAGTGTTCAATAAATATCCTGACAGTTAATTGGTCTTGAAGTAAACGTATGCTACGGTGTCATATGTGTATCTAATATAACTTTTAATTTGAACCAGAATCCTTGATTTCTATTTTTTTAGGAGACGTTATCTTAGTGTTAGGAAAACCAGGAAAGTCTTGACCACAATTGCTTGAAAGAGAAACTAGAATGCTACTCCGCGATCGCGCAGACACCGAAGCACGAGCACTGGAATCGTCGCCACGATTACCAAGGCATTCTGTCGTATTAGGGCTGTGCTGGTTGGGCAACAGTTCCTCAAACAAGCGATGTCGCTATTTTTTGCCTCTTTAGCACATGGTATGATCCATATTGAGCATAAAACAAATAACTAACTACTGTAGTATTGGGTTAAACTATACGGGCTCACGATCAACTTGTGCAGAAACCTAGATGTGGCATCACGCCATGATCCACTAGCTGCACATTATTTTGCTGACCAAGCTTTCTTGAAATATCAGGGGAGAAACTGGTATTGTGGAAGGGCAAAGTACTAATACAGCTGGAATAAACGGTGCCCCGAAAAAAAATACACACATCTCCGCGAAGTGAATCATGACGAGTGGCCGAAGCTCTGGGTATCGTATGGGTGAGTAACCATACGTTGCCCGAGCGTTGCCCCATATAATGTAAATTGCGTGACATAAAGTGACATAAAGAGTCGACGACAAAGCTATAGTCGGTGACAGCCTAAGAATAAATATAAGCTCCTCCCGCGAGGCCGCATTACTCATATTTTGCATGCCTCCGCGCTACAAACGAAGTAGTTCCCAAACAATGCCAATAATTTTGACGCATATAAACATTATCTTGCAATACTGCATTGATATTGATATCAAGAAAGTGAACCTAGATAAAACAAATTGTGAACCCATGGCGTTCAGTGTCAGCTTAACAATATATCTGTTGTTTAAATCCCCCCCCCCCCCCCCCCACCCACCGTGGTCATCTCGGAGTCCACGAAAAAGTAAGTGTACATCTCAAAGGCGATGTTTCTGAGCAGCGCCTATTATGGTATTAAAGCAAAGAATGCCACATTTAACGTAAATTTTCATGTGAAGGAATCATTTCTTTACGGTTTCAGAAAACAAAACAGGGACATTAATTACATTTAATATGGTCGTTTGCATCTTTTTTTTATTTTTACGAAACTTTCGCCGCCAGTTTTCTTCATTGTCTGCTGTAACTATGTCAACAACGACTCAAGGTGAACAATGGCGAGGTGGTCTGAGATTGCCTTCGCGAACTTCGATTCTTGTGTTGCCGTGAATACCGTATTTGCGTCTGGAGTTGCCGTGCTTGTCATCGTCCTTTGAGGTAAACGGCAAGGCTTCATTTGACGTCTGGGTCAATGACATAAAAGCGCGTAGCGCACATGGTGCTTAACTGTGGGGGTCATTGCATACGTTGCCGTTACGTTCATGCCAAGGCGATGTACGCGGCTAAAGTGGCGGCGACTAAAAGCTTTACGTGAGATTGTTTCTCGCTTCGACGACTTGAACTGGCGCTGCCACGACTCCCTTCAATCCATGAAGCATTCAACTTTTTTATTTATTATTTATTTATTACATACCTGCATCGCCCCACTGGGCGTTAGTGCAGGGGGGGCCCAGTTTTGCTGGAAGAGGGGCCCCTACCTTCTATGTATATGTGTGTCTGCGCAAAGGTGTATATATATATATATATATATATATATATATATACACAGACACAGATTGCGAAGAGGCCGTCCTCGGTTGCCGTAAGACAAACAGGAAAAGGATATACGCTTCTAAAAAGCAGTTTATTTGTCAAAGTGTCGATCGGCGACCGATCTTTATCAAGGCAAAATTTATGAAGCTTCGATGCGCTTATATAGCATCGTCCTCCGAGCAGGGAGCGAGAGAAAAAAGAAAAGGACACAGAAAATAAAAATACAAAACTGTAAAAATGAAAAAATGAGTAACCAGAAGACCACACGTATATTGTCACGTGGTTGTGACGTCGACGAAGGCAGCAGGCGACGTGTCCAAGATGAAACTGTTTATTAGGCCGAACTTGTGGCCGGTAAACGGAAAGTCAGTTTACAGCAATACTCGCTGGCACTGATAGCGGCGAACAGACTCGAGCGTCGGCAGTCGATTAACTGAACATCGTTGGAGCGCGCCGGCTTTTATGCATCACGTGTCGAACATTCTAGCCTTATCACTGGTCATCGCGCAAGCTCAGGAATAATCTGGAGTGGTCGCGTCTTGCGCGCAATCTTAACAAAACGATCTACAATAATCGCGAAGGTTCTAGAACAAAAAGGTGCGGTTTGAGCTGAGCTTTGCTGACGGTCTTTGTGGGCGAAAACCGAATACAACAAAAGTGAAAATAAGAATAGCGCGTGGCAATGCCCCCCCTCTGAAAAGGCATCGTCCCGATGCTTAAAACAGAACACGGGGGAAAATGCATGCAACAATAAATCACAACAATAAAGAAAGAAAGTACAATAATTAAGCAATAAGTGCAGTCCTCAGGTTTGCTAACGCGCGTAATACGGCTTGAGGCGCACGACATGGACGACTTCAGGTCGCGCACGGCGCCGTTGAGAGTTCGTTATGCCGTCGGGGACGACCTCGTAGTCCAGAGCACCGAGACGTCGAAGCACCTTGTAGGGCCCGAAGTATCGCCGAAGAAGTTTTTCACTAAGTCCACGTCGGCGTATCGGTGTCCACACCCAAACGCGGTCGCCGGCCTGGTATTCCACGAAGCGTCGTCGAAGATTGTAACGACGGCTGTCGGTCGTCTGCTGATTCTTGATGCGCAGACGGGCGAGTTGTCGGGCTTCTTCAGCGCGCTGAAGGTAGACGGTGACGTCAAGGTTTTCTTCGTCGTTGACGTTGGGCAGCATGGCGTCGAGCGTCGTTGCCGGGCTCCGTCCGTAGACCAACTTGTATGGCGCCATCTGTGTCGTCTCCTGCACGGCCGTGTTGTATGCGAAGGTCACGTACAGAAGGATGGCATCCCACGTCTTGTGTTCGACGTCGACGTACATGGCCAGCATGTCGGCGATGGTCTTATTTAGACGTTCGGTCAGGCCGTTCGTCTGTGGGTGGTACGCGGTGGTCCGGCGGTGAGTTGTGTGGCTGTATCCCAAGATCGCCTGGGTTAGGTCAGCCGTAAACGCCGTGCCTCTGTCGGTGATGAGAACCTCTGGGGCGCCGTGTCGAAGGACGATGTTCTCAACGAAGAACTTGGCTACCTCGGCGGCACTGCCTTTCGGCAGGGCTTTTGTTTCGGCGTAGCGGGTGAGGTAGTCGGTGGCTACGACGATCCATTTGTTTCCGCAAGTAGACGTTGGGAACGGCCCCAGGAGGTCCATCCCGATCTGCTGGAACGGTCGCCGAGGAGGCTCGATTGGCTGAAGGAAGCCTGCTGGTCTTGTTGGTGGTGTCTTGCGTCGCTGACAGTCTCTGCACGTCCTTACGTAGCGAGCGACGTCGGCGGCAAGGCGCGGCCAGTAGTACTTTTCCTGTACTCTGGCGAGCGTGCGGGAAAGTCCGAGGTGTCCAGCCGTCGGGTCGTCGTGTAGAGCCTGCAGGATTTCTGGTCGCAATGCTGAAGGCACTACGAGGAGGTAGTTTGCTCGAAGTGGCGAGAAATTCTTCTTTATGAGAACGCCGTTTCGCAAGAAAAACGACGCGAGTCCTCGCTTGAATGCCTTTGGGACAATGGCGGTCTTGCCTTCGAGGTACTCCACAAGGCCTCTGAGTTCCGGGTCGGCTCGCTGTCGTTCGGCGAAATCATCGGCACTTATGGTTCCCAAGAAGAAGTCATCCTCCTGGTCATCCTTCGGCGGCGGGTCGACGGGGGGCGTGAGACAAGCAGTCGGCGTCAGAGTGTTTTCGTCCGGACTTGTAAACGATGGTAACGTCGAATTCTTGAAGCCTCAGACTCCATCTTGCGAAACGACCTGAAGGGTCCTTCAGGTTAGCTAGCCAACACAAGGCGTGGTGGTCGCTCACAACTTTGAAGGGCCTGCCGTAGAGGTAGGGGCGAATCTTTGACGTTGCCCAGATGATGGCAAGGCACTCCTTTTCTGTTGTGGAATAGTTGGCTTCTGCCTTGGATAGCGACCGGCTAGCATAACTGATAACCCTTTCCACGCCGGCAGTTCTCTGGACGAGAACGGCGCCGAGTCCTACGCTGCTTGCGTCGGTGTGGATTTCCGTGTCGGCGTGTTCGTCGAAATGCGCAAGTTTTGGAGGCGTCTGCAGGCGTCGTTTCAATTCTTGAAATGTTTCGACTTGCGCCGCTCCCCACTTGAATTCCACGTCGTTTTTCGTGAGCTGAGTTAGTGGCTCGGCAATGCGCGAAAATTCCTTGACGAAGCGTCTATAATAGGCGCACAAGCCGAGAAATCGGCGTACGGCTTTCTTGTCTGTGGGCGGCGGGAAGGCAGCGATGGCAGCTGTTTTCCGTGGGTCGGGGCGAACTCCAGACTTGCTGATGACGTGACCCAAGAACAGAAGTTCCTCGTATGCGAAGCGGCACTTTTCTGGCTTCAGGGTGAGTCCGGAGGCCTTGATTGCTTGAAGTACAGCCTGAAGGCGCCGGAGATGTTCGTCGAAGTTTGATGAAAATACAACGACGTCGTCCAAGTACACAAGGCAGGTCTGCCACTTCAAGCCGGCCAGTACAGTGTCCATAACACGTTGGAACGTCGCAGGTGCCGAGCAAAGACCGAAGGGCATGACCTTGAACTCGAAGAGGCCGTCTGGTGTGATAAAGGCAGTCTTCTCTCGGTCTCTCTCGTGGACCTCGATTTGCCAATAGCCGGTCTTGAGGTCCATCGACGAAAAGTACTGCGCGCTGTGGAGTCGATCCAGGACGTCGTCTATACGTGGGAGAGGATACACGTCCTTTTTCGTGATCTTGTTCAGGCGGCGATAATCGACGCAGAAACGCAGGGTTCCGTCCTTCTTCTTCACTAACACGACGGGTGACGCCCAAGGACTCTTGGAAGGCTGGATGATGTCGTCGCGTAGCATTTCGTCGACTTGTTGCTTTACGGCGTCGCGTTCTCGCGTTGAAACTCGGTACGGGCTCTGGCGGAGTGGTCTCGCATTTTCCTCTGTTATGATGCGGTGTTTCGCGATTGGGGTCTGTCGAATTCTTGACGACGACGAGAAGCAGTCCTGGAATTGCAAGAGCAGACTTTTGAGCTGGTCTTGCTTGTGTTTCGGGAGGCTCGGGTTGACGTTGAAATCTGTGTGGGGATTCCGATTCGTCGAAGCAGGTTCGGTAGCATTGGAGAGGGCGAAAGCATTGCTGGTGTCCACGAACTTCTCGATGTAGGCGACCGTCGTACCAATGTTAAGGCGCCTATATTCGTGGCTGAAGTTTGTCAGCAGTACCTTTTCTTTGCCATCACGCAACTCGGCGATGCCTCTTGCGACGCAAATCTGGCGGTTCACGAGCAGGTGCTGGTCACCCTCGATGACGCCTTCGAAGTCTGCGGGTTCTTCGGTGCCGACGGAAATGATGACGCTGGATAAAGGCGGAACGGTGACCTGCTCTTCTATCAGATTTAAAGCATGGGTCGCTGGCGTCGTGTGGGGCGGCAGTGCGTTTTCTGAGGTTAGGGTTATTGATTCAGACCTCAGGTCGATCACGGCGCCATGTTGACTGAGAAAGTCCATCCCAAGTATCACATCCCTGGAGCACTTTTGCAGGATTACAAAGCTCGCAGGGTAAATCCGATTATTGATAGTGACTCTTGCTGTACAGACTCCAATTGGCGTTATCAGGTGACCTCCAGCTGTCCGGATCTCGGGTCCACTCCAAGCGGTCTTTACTTTCTTCAGCTTGGCGGCGAATGGCCCACTGACGACGGAATAGTCGGCACCAGTGTCGACGAGAGCGGTGACGTTGTGACCGTCGATGAGAACGTCGAGGTCGCTAGTTCGTCGTCTCGCGTTGCGGTTAGGTCGCGGCGTCGGGTCACGGCTGCGTCGGTTTGTTCCGCCGGTTCCACGTTGCGTAGTGATGTCTTCTTCGGGCTGCGAAGTTTCCACGCCAGGGCCTCGATTGTCTTGCGACGGGTTCTTTAGATTTCGTTGCGGCATCGTCGTCGGCGGCGGCGGAGGATCTTCGGTAGTTCGTCGTAAAGCAACCGCACCTCCATCGGTTGCTGCCCTTAGTTTTCCGAGTAAGGGCTAGGAGATCGGCCCCGGTTTGGGCCAGCGTACTGCCGGCGGTGCGGTGACATGTAGCGGCCGGGCGATGGCGAGCGGGATGGTCGTCGGGGTGTCCACTGAGCTCCTGCGAGGTAGTCGGCGATGTCGCGTGGTCTTTGACCCCGCTGTGGACGCGGCGCGTCGATGGCGAAACCACGCAGTCCCATCTGACGGTACTGGCAGCGGCGGTAGGTGTGGCCAGCTTCTCCGCAGTGATAGCACAGTGGGCGGTGGTCAGGGGCGCGCCAAACGTCGGTCTTTCTCGGAGCGTTGCGCTGGCCGGCGGGTAGACGGTATGGCGTCGGTGGTGGTGGCGGCGCCGTCTGGCGGCGGAACTGCGGTGGTGCGAAGCCTTCACGTGGGCGCGGTGGTGGAGCGTTACGACGCGCTGCCGCAGCGTAGCTCATAGCCTGCGGTTGCTGCTCTACTAGCTGAGGAACGCCCAGGGATTGCTGGATCTCCTGGCGCACGACATCAGCGAGAGAATCCACTTGAGGTTGGGAGGATGGCAACAGCTTACGCAGCTCTTCCCTAACTATAGCCCTGATGGTCTCGCGCAGGTCGTCGGATTGCAGCGCGTGACTCTCTCCGTAGGTCGTTAAGGGAATCCGGCGGTTGTACTGCGTCGTACGCATTTCAAGGGCCTTTTCTATCGTCGTTGCCTCGGTGAGGAATTCGTCGACAGTCTTGGGTGGGTTGCGGACAAGTCCTGCAAACAGCTCTTGCTTGACACCTCGCATCAGGAACCGGAGCTTCTTCTCCTCAGCCATGGCGGGGTCGGCGTGCCGGAACAGTCGATTCATCTCCTCCGTGTAGATAGCGATGCTTTCATTGGGCAGCTGCACACGGGTCTCCAACATAACTGCGGCTCGTTCCTTGCGGACCACGTTGGTAAACGTGCTTAGGAACGTCGTCCGAAAGAGATCCCAGGTTTGTAACGTGGATTCATGGTTCTCGAACCACGTCCTCGCGGCGTCTTCTACGTAGAAGTAGGCACGGCGCAGTTTTTCGTCAGAGTCCCAGTTGTTGAAAGCCGCGACTCGTTCATACGCCTCCAGCCAGGTCTCGGGGTCCTCGCTTGGCGATCCATGGAAAGTCGGCGGCTCTCTCGGTGGCTTGATCACGATTGTTGTAGGGGACGCAGCGGCCGTCATCGTGCCTGTCGTCTTCGTCGCCGTGCCTTTTGGCTTGTCCGGTAGGAGTCCGTATTGTGGTGCCAGTCCTTGTAGTCTCCGGCTAGCTCGACTCTCCTGGATGGTGTCGGTTTCTTCTTGGCGACTTGGGCTGGGTTCACGGCTTGACGGGGGGTGTCCGGTATATGAACGAAAAGCACCTCCACCAGATGTCACGTGGTTGTGACGTCGACGAAGGCAGCAGGCGACGTGTCCAAGATGAAACTGTTTATTAGGCCGAACTTGTGGCCGGTAAACGGAAAGTCAGTTTACAGCAATACTCGCTGGCACTGATAGCGGCGAACAGACTCGAGCGTCGGCAGTCGATTAACTGAACATCGTTGGAGCGCGCCGGCTTTTATGCATCACGCGTCGAACATTCTAGCCTTATCACTGGTCATCGCGCAAGCTCGGGAATAATCTCGAGTGGTCGCGTCTTGCGCGCAATCTTAACAAAACGATCTACAATAATCGCGAAGGTTCTAGAACAATAAGGCGCGGTTTGAGCTGAGCTTTGCTGACGGTCTTTGTGGGCGAAAACCGAATACAACAAAAGCGAAAATAAGAATAGCGCGTGGCAATATACTCGGACTTAGTTTTTAAAGAAACACAGACATCCTCGGGGGAAAAAAATGACATAAAAAAATTGCACCATCTCCCGCTAAAGGGAACCATGTGTAGATGTGAAGCAGCGGGCGCTAACGCTTACACTGGCGGCGGCGTTGACGCTGGCGCTCATTGCAGCGTTGCGCAGGAGGTAATACTGGGGAGGCGCAAAGCCCGCAGTGATGGAGCGGTGTTTCCTACTGGAACATGCCAATCGCTGCTACTGGGCAATGTGAGACAGAAGACTCCGACTGGACACAGAGACCCGCAGTCCGCTTTTAGCTAACGCGCACGCTGCGAATTTTTATTTTTCAACAACGCACAGGAGAAATCTCCCACCGGCACCACCTTGCAGGTCAAGATCCACCGCCATATATACGGGTTGGCCAGTGAACGGTTTTGCAGCGCGAGCAGTCGGTTTTTTCAGTCAAGAAACTCGCTAGCAGACGCTGCCTGCGTCGGCGTCGCGATGCGAGAGGAGAGGAGAGAGAGAGGGGGGGGGGACGCGCATGCGCAGTGGCATTGTGGACGCCGCGGGCAGGGATGCCTAGAGGGGAGAGGGGGAGCGTAGGGAAGGAGAGAGAGGGGGGGACGCTCATGCGCAGTGGGAGTGTGGACGCCGCGGGCAGGGATGCCTAGAGGAGAGAGGGGGGGTGGGGAGAGAGGAGGGGAGCCGCATGCGCAGTGAGGGTGTGGTTGCCGCGGGGAGGGATGCCTAGAGGAGAGAGAGGGGGAGAGGAGGTTTTTAATTTTATTTTTTTTGAAAGGGTTTGCGCATGCGTAGTAAGGGTGGTGACGCGACACACCACCACCACCACCACCGGATTAAGCTTCGCCATAAGATGCGTCACATCTAAAACATAAATATGTATATACATATAATCCCGGTGGGCACAATCAGTAAGTACATACATTCTTTTCGTCCAGTGTCAAGCCCCACCTCTCCGGCTCCCCCCCTCCTCTTCTGTTCGTGAAGCGTAGTGAGGGGGTGAGGCTTCACAAGAAGGGTAAGCATATAAAAAAAAGGTCTGCGTAGCATAAGATTCACGAGAGTCCACTGTAGTGGTAGATAAACAAATTATCCCCGCGTAATACATGCAGAAAACGCACGTTAGACAAAAGCAGGAATTCCAAATATGGTATCATGGAGTATGATGCAACGGCTTTAATAAAGAAAGTCTTTTTTTTTTTCACTCATTAATAGTTTTAGAGGCGTCACTTCAGTTCGATCGTGACCCACGCAATGGAAAGTTCCTGCGTCACAGTGATATAATGTAGCGTGCGTCATTGCGAGGTTTGTTGACAACGATTACCTCACACGGCGTTATTCATGCAAGGCGTTCGTACATCGAGCGTGAGACTCACGCGACGGGCACTTCGACTTAGTACCTCATTCTGGACTGGTGACACACGTCACACATGAACCGGATGACCACAATTATGTCCTTATAATGCACACAGCACTGCATATTCTCCACACCTGGTTTGTTTACGTTCGCACCGTGCTGCGCTAACGGATTACCATGGTCGCTTTCTTTCTCTTGAGCTTCGTCTGCACATACGTCATTCATAGAGACTCACAGCACGGCGCATATCGCAATGGATCACCAAGATTCCCATGTAGCGAGCTACAAGTAACGCACACACACGCACGCATATGCGGCAACGCTAATCCCATGGCTTTTGCGGACGGTAATGGTACACAGACGCGCACATTCCGACATCACCTCGCTGCACAAGAACGAACGCGACAATTGCCGATGTGGTGACAATCAGGCGATATGCTTGGTGGACCCGAGCGAAGGAAGGAACACACGCCGAGATGCAACTTGACGCTGCCGAAACGACGGAACCCGATAGAGCGTTGTGACACTCCGAGCTGCTGCCGCTTCGGTGCACTTCAAAGTTGAAAGCTTCTACTGCATCGAATGACGACCGGCGAGGATGATGCGGCGTACGTGCGGATAACAGTAGGAAAGAGCTGCTTCTGGAAGAAACAAGCGCCACAGGAATTGGAACTGAAGGACGGCTCTCGGTCTCGGTGCAGCGGTACCTCGCCTCTCGTCGCGAACGGCGCCATGTTGCATTTTAAATGCGAATGCATTTCATAGTCGGGCTATGTCAGGCATCCGGCGTTGTGCGCCGTTGGCGTTGTCCGCGGCAGGTGTTTTCTTTCCGCTCTGAGTGGAGAGGAGGAGCGCGCTCTGACGCGTGAGGGCGCTCGCATCGCGGGAGCTCGGCGGAGCTATATATGAAAAAAAAAATAATAAAAAAAATTAAAAAAAATAAAAAACACACAAGAAAAGAAAAAAAGGCGCTGCGCCGTGCTCCCGACCGGGCTGCAGAAATTAGGCGCCTTTTTCCTTCTTCGAATCACAACCAACATATATAAATGGAGTGAAGCGCGCGCGAAATGCATTCGCATTTCCTCACGATTCCCTTCGGGGAGGTGGGGGGCATTTTTTTTTTCATTGGTTCGTCTTGACCGTTACGTCATTGTAAAGAGCGGCCGTAGTTGGACGCGCATGATACAGCTGGACAGCGGTACAGTTTACTTTTTATTCTTAGCTTGTCACCGACTATAGGTCCTAAGGTCTATATGTGTAGGTTGAAGTCGCCGACTAGTATAAAGTGTTAGTGCTTGTAGGTGTTTTATATTGTTCTGTCACAATTATGATTGATACTATAGTCTACTGTTAAACCTTTCTTTGTCATTTGCTTTGATTGATGGGTGCTTAAATCTCGGTGTTAAATGGTGTTGTGACCATTTATTTTGTTATGGTAAATAGCCTTTTATTTTCTTGTTAACCTTTTGTTAACCTTTTACACGGTGCTGTACCGCACTGTGACGGACACCGAGCGCAGAAGCCTCGGCCCTAAGGTGCTTCGCCCCTAAAAAAGCGTCGCTGGTCCCCTTCCTGTTGTTCACCGCAGAACCCGGAAACTGCAAGTCTGAGCAAAGATGCTTGCGCAAACTTAGTTCACATCAGAAATTCAATCTTTGTAACAAAATATCATTCATTGATAACTAATGTATTTGAAAACACAATAAACCATATCTAAGTAATTTTCCAAAGTTCGAGATACGTATACGTCACTCACAACTGAGAAAATATTCATTCAACAATACATATGTCTCCGTCCAAATAATCTTTTTTAGAATTCAGAGTACAAGAAACATCAAAGGCGGAACTTACAGCCATCTCTTCCACGTGTGTCCTTTTTATTTTCTTAGTGAAATACGCTGATTCCTTATTCTGGTGGCACTCCCAATTGTCATTAAAGAAAGTATTTCGATCACACACGCGGCAATTTTTATAGAGTGTCTAATGGATACTTCAGCGCGATGTTAATTCTCTTGCGGTCTTTTCATTTCACGTGCATGCTGTGGATATCTCAGAACATGGCGTCCATGCTGGCGAATAAGCTGCTTGACATCCATGTTGCTTTCTTTACATCCCTCTCTTCTTTCCTCTTCCTCTCATCTTATCTTTCTTTCTTCTATCCTATCTCTTCCCTCCTCCCGAAAGAAGGCACTCATTGTGCCCCTCTAGGTGACAGTTGCCAGCTTGCTCTCCCCTGTTTTCTCTGTGTCCGTTTCTATGTGCATGCAAATCAGGTAGTAGTAATAATAATAATAATAATAATAATAATAATAATAATAATAATTTGATCCCGTTTTTGCTGTCGCTGTTCACATTTAAACTATAATACAGTGGGGTCAGATAGAACAATATACACTGTTAACGATTATCGGCGTTCCGCACTGGCACGTCATCAAGGACATTCTCTATAGAATCGTCGCGTCCATTCTCCCTGAACTTCACACATTGATGCATAAATATGGGATAAGATAAGGTCTCAAAATGCATAGCCCGAATGCTGCCATCGTTCAAACAAAACAATCATGTCCATGCTCGAAATGACTTCCTGTCAAAAACAAGCAGGCACAGTCAGCTGATTCAGTAGGAGCTAATGCTTTTAGGTTTCCCCACCACCAAGATACTCTACGGATGCCATAACCCGGGGCTCTCGTGAAGGGAGCCCTTGATCCTCCCTGCAATAACAGCGTCATAAAAAGCGGTATCATTGGCGCCTATCGGACTGAGCCTCCAGGCAGCTAGGAGGGTTGTTTAGTTTGCGTGTTTCCGATCCCATAATGGTCCATGCGTGAAGCCGGAAAGGAAAATAGCTCAGGCCAAGGGCGACTACGATCGAATGGCATAGACTAATACGCAGCCTCTGTTGTCTGCACCGTACAAGTTGTCTATGCAAAAGGAATTGTCGCTAAAACAAGCTCGCAGTTGGAGAGGAGCTGGTAAAGAAGGCAGCCCACAAGGAAACCGTTAAAATCATATTTACTTTGGTAGTTGCCTAGAACACAAATATGCGAATGAGAGTGAATTAAAAATGAATACCTAGAAAACGAACGTAAGACATAGGGCAAGTACTTTACAGGACGCTGTAAAATGAAATTACACGCACACCAATATTATTTTACAGGAAATCGACAGTGTCTTCAACGTTCGTGAGTACACAGCTAGACTGTGGGGCAGTGTCTGAAAAAGCTAACGCAAATTAATTATTATGATGTAATGGAGTGTTCCGTAAAATACAGATATGTCAAACATTGGCGCTTCACACATTTTCCGGGAACACCACGAATTGTAAAGTCGCATTTTCCCCAAATTTTTGTTTTGCCAATACATGATAGGTTATGCATAAGTTGTGATTTATCATCAGCTTCATTCCGAAGCCTTGTTAAACACCAAAAGCAGTAGGGGTGCATATGTTAGCATTGTTTAAAAAATACACGCATAGCACTGCCTGCGCGCCATTGTTTACTAATGTATTTGTATTTTTTCCTTCATCTTGCAGCATTGAAGCGTTCATTTTTGTCTGGTTTCTCGTGGCAGCAAACGTTTTCCGGATATTGAATCTTCCCCTGCACGGGTACCAAGGGTATGTGTGTGCATAGAGAAGTTAATAACGGTGTGGTGGCTGCAGTCACAGACAATTTTATTAGCCTAGGTCCATAAACAATATACATCTTGACCATGTTTACATAACCTCTTTTGAGCACTAAGGCATCAGGTCGAGGAAATATGAAAACCAATAATAAAGTATTAAACATAGTAGAGCACCAGTTTTTCAGAGGCTCCAGCGTAACTTATCTCTTGCAGAAGACGTTGAGTGCTCACACTCTTTTCGAAATTGATCTCTTTCCAAAGGTTTGCAATCGTTAATATCGTCCTGTTCAGCCCGTTACAACATGCGTACAAATAGGGCACAATTTCGTTCACTGCGCGTTCCAAGCTTATAACGCGAATAGAGCCAAACGCCGCTGACAGGTTTGCATAGTCTATGAAAACATGCTCTTCTTTTTTAGACGGACACTGATTTTCTCATCATTGATGAAGCGGCGTACGTCAGAAAGCGTCATGTAATTAAGAAAAAACCTCAGCGCCACCTGTTGATCGGTGTCAGGTACCGCTGGTGACAGTGTGACTAGGTCAGCTCGGAGAAAGATGCGAACATAATGCCAGACGCGCGTTATCTTTGCCCAAAGGTGGGTACCTTTATTTATTCCAGGTAGGCATGGCCTACAGCCTACGCCCGGGCCCCGTGCGGTTTGTAGAAAATAAGTTTGCTAGCTAACTTCTGTGAAAGGTTGCGCAGATGTCAGCTAGGAAACGTAATTTTCTACGAAGAGTGTTTTTACCTCGTCACTGCATTACCTCGTTACTGCGTACGTGGTAGCTCGAGTCATTCGTTGTTGTATTATAGCCAGACAAATGTTCGAGGCCTCTGAAGTACCTGGCTCGCATATCCTGCATGGGATTTATGGATTTATTTACGGTACGGGGCGTTTTTGGATTGTTACTGCAGCATGTCGAAAGGCGCGAATCGTCCATTATACGTCAGCGTAATAGTTTGTTCGCGATTGACACTTTGACGAGAGTAAAAGCCCTCTTACTCAATGAAAACAAGCGTCGTGACAAAATACCATTGTTTTTATTCTTTGTCCATCTTGAAATCTGTTTGTACACCACATGATGCTGTCGTAAGTTCTGTGGACAGCGACATTACTAATACTTGGATATTGTCCACATTGGCTACAACGAATACCGTAAATTTGATTGCGAGATTGTAGACGAATATTTTCTATAAAAAGAGGAGCACTTTAAGGGCCCGGGCTGTAGTATGCTGTCGTCGTCTCATGTAGCTTGGCGTAACACTAGCACAACAACGTGTAGCATAGCCATCTGTAGAATATGAACCACGTGCTCGCGCCAAGGAGAAGGCTTCTTCCTCTTGTACTTCAAGCCCCTCATATCAGTGCATATGAAGTGCGGAACACTTTAGGAGCCCGGGCTGTCGTATGCTGTTGTTGCTTGGTGTAACGCAGGCAAAACCACATATCAAACCTAGGAAAAGAGAGGAAGAAAGGGAGAACTAGAAAGAGAGAGAGAGAGAAAAAAAAACGATTGATCCCACCGTCATAGGAATCTGCAAAACACGAGAGTAAAACGTATCTTTACAGAAGTAGTTGAATATTTACTGTACACCGATTTAAAGAGCTTGCATTGGTTTGGTAGGTATAGCGTCATTTAACGTGGATGCAATCGCGTGGACGCTTGGTGGTAGATCTACACCCCGACCGCTAACGTACATGATCAATGATAAAACAAAGCTTTGTGGTAGCTGTAGTAGTTAACAGTGAGAGCGTAATGAGACAAGGCGGTGTGACAGCCTGAAGAGCGTCACTGACTGGATGCAGAACTTGGGCTAAGGCTATAGCAGAGAAAATCCTACAACAGAGGAAATATGGCACAGCAGATATGGCTATATCAGAGGATATCTTACAACAGTGCATGCTTTCTTAAGAGCCGATGCCGCAAAGTTCTTTTTTATTCAGGAGGGGCTACTCTGAAATGAACTATCTAGCAACAGTACTGAAAGTTGGGCGAGTTGGTACTCATTCATGACTTCTTTTGCGCAAAACATACACGGACACAAGGAAAGAGGCAGACAACACAGGCGCAAACTCACAACTGATTTATTTTGACAACGAAATGCACTTTTATCGTCACGTAACACAAACGCCCCCCACCGGTGGACTCAGAAACACACGAGATAAACTAAACAAACTTGTTCAGCGCTACGTCATGATAAAAACCAAAGCACACACAACCAAAATATTAGGGGGGAATGCAGCTTGACATTTTTTTCGTCGCCAAAACGCACAAGAATGACGTTCCTTTTCGAGCGATCGTATCGGAAAGACACACGTGGCTCGAAGTAGTCTCCCGCTTCCTCCAAGGACAGTTGTCTGTCCTAAAAATTAATGACCCCTACCGAATCCGCAATTCACAAGCCCTGGTTGACTTCCTTCGTAACGATAACCCGTCACACCTGTGTGCGGCGAGTATTGACGTGGAAGACCTCTACTATTCGCTTCCACATAGTGAATTAGTGGAGAGCGTGAAAGTGTGCATCACGCAACATAACGACGAGTTGGACTTCCGGTCAAGGTGCGCGTTAACATTGGAGGCATTTCTGGAACTGCTCATGGTCTATTTACAGTCCACAGTGGTTGGCGTTGGCAAGGACCTATATGTGCAGAAAGCTGGTGTGGGCATTGGGTCGGCTGTAGCACCCATCCTCAGTGACATTTTCCTCAGTCGCGTTGATAGAAAAGTGTCAGATAGTCTAGCAGGGACCGCGGAACACATTTTCCGTTATGTTGACGACTATCTTGTATTCGTACACAAAGATAACTACAACCAGAATGTCATCAATGTTCTCAAGGTTTTTAGAGAGAATTCTTGTGGGCTGAAGTTCACAATAGAATTTGTACAAGACAAGTCGCTACAGTTTTTGGACATAAAGTTGCTCTTTAAGGCACATCACGTGTGTTGGCGGTATAGTCCACGAGCCAAGAAACCGCTGCTAGATTTCGCATCTAGTCACTCAAAAGTGATAAAAAATGCGATAGCGTCCTCATGCTTAAGATCGTCGTTGCTCCTGTCATGCGCGCACGAGCTTGGTTCCAGCTTTCAGAACCAGCTAAGCAGGCTTAGGGCAGCTGGGTACCCAGGCCATTTGATGAACACTATTTGCAAAAAACTCATCCCAGTGATAAAAGGTACGGAAAGAATTCCCAGAAGCTTACAAAGTGAAAAAAGGAAGCTTGCAGTTCTCCCATATGTCCATAGGTTGTCCCATGGCTTGAAGAACATAGCAGCGAGATTTGGTGTAACCTCGGTGTTTACTGCACCCAACAAGCTGTCTACGTTGTGCCCACGACTTCGGAAGATGGTGGAGTCCGGCACCACACAGAGTAAGAACAGCTGCCAGATGAAGCACAGCCAACGTTACCGGTCTTGCAAAACAGGAGTGGTATACCAGGTTCCGTTCAGCTGTGGCAGATCGTATGTTGGGCAATCTGGAAGGTGTATAAACACCAGGTTGAGGGAGCATGACTCTGCATTACGTAGTTCAGGACGAACACATCTGGTGGATCACTGCAGTTCTTGCGGGTGCTCACCAACTTTCACAGACACAAAGATTCTGTCAACTCACAGGCAAAAAATTAACAGGGAGTTGATTGAAGCATTCCATATTAGAAACATGGGAGAAAAGTGTGTTAGCCAAGCTTCCGTCACATTGTCCGATAAAGAATTCGACTTCCTGAAAAGCACGTGCATCAATCCGTCTACAGATGAGTGAACTCCCCCTAATATTTTGGTTGTGTGTGCTTTGGTTTTTATCATGACGTAGCGCTGAATAAGTTTGCTTAGTTTATCTCGTGTGTTTCTGAGTCCACCGGTGGGGGGCGTTTGTGTTACGTGACGATAAAAGTGCATTTCATTGTTAAAATAAATCAGTTGTGAGTTTGCGCCCGTGTTGTCTGCCTCTTTCCTTGTGTCCGTGTATGTTTTGCGCAAAAGAAGTCATGAATGAAATGAACTAGAACGACCGATTTATTTGATTTCGAAGATGCCGTCATCAAGTTTTGCGCAATGTTAGATTGAAAGCAGAAAGTTGTCTTACAGTTGACCTGTATAAGAATAGCTCGTTAAATACCGGCGAATCGTTAAATCACTGTAAAAGGCCAGGCAGCGAAATTCAAACGTGAAGAGCAAAGCCTTTTTCAAAGTGGAATGATTAACGTAGCCCGTCCGCTGAAAATCGTCGCTGACAAGATAGATGAGTCACTCATAGCCCACGAGGATCTTAACGAACTTTCCTGACGCGGCGACACAGTGTCGAGAGTTCTCTGATTGGATGCTACGCCGCAGAGTGCATCTCAAAGAGCCAAAAAGAAAGTTTTCAGCGAGTCCCAAGCTTCCTGGAACTGTGCACACCTCTAGCACCCAGTCGTCTGTTTTCGATGGATCATGCGTCCGGCTTTGGACTACCTTCCGGAATAGCTCCATGAGCTGATATTGGCTCAAAAAACTTGCGCCTACATAGCTAGATAAGTGCTTTTATCGGTGAAGAGACAGGAAGCCCTTGTGAAGCTCTGCTTACAAAACAAATTCACGTACGGAGATTAGATGGGCCAGCTCGAGTGAAATATTTCCTTCGGAGAGACTGGTTCAATGTGGTATTAACCTGAGGAATATTCTCACTAATAGGATGTCACGGTCAACTATATATTTTATATTCGCTGACACGAATATCTTACTGTAAACCCTATCAAGCTGATCAATCAACTTTTCGAGTTTGCGCACTTGGTTAAGAAAAAAAATGACCGACGATTTACAGTATTATGAACTCTACTATCGCAGCATGATCAGCTCTCCCTGAAAATGGCAGCAACAACCAATGACAGAAAGAACAATGGACTTTTTTCAATTTCTTTCATGCATGCCCTTTCTAAAAAATTAAAATTGCTTTCGATCATTACAATCTCAACGTTATGGTACAGACATTATAGTAGCTTTGCTGCTGCTAAGTACCGCTGTATAAAATAACGTCGCTTGATCGATATCAAGCCGCATGGATCCCATATGAATGGCACTCTCGTGCTAGAACGACAGCCTTTTATATTTAGGTTCGTGTTAATCGAATACATGTGATCAAAATTATTTTGAAAGTTTCTGCCAGGGCCTCTCACACAGCCGTATCCTCACTGTGAAAAATCGAAAGCTTGAATAATTCAGTACAACTAAATTATAAGCACATGTCTTTTTCATTGTTTAATTACCACTTTGAAGGAGAGTGAACCTAGGGCTTCAATTTAAGTTAGTCACACAATTTAATTAACACTTTGAAATAGAGTGAACCGAATGCTTCTATACATGTGAGTCACATAACCGCATAAAATCAACAGTACTGAAAGCAAGACACCCATCTAACTAATAATTTACATTGTGTTGCATTTGATACAAGGCCCACAAAGATAATAACTAAGTGAAATGAAAGTCGACCAAAAATGCATTTGCGCCGCAGCGATCAGGATCCACTCTTTTCGCACGTTATAAGTAAGTTGCAGTTTCCAATTCTCTATGTAGCTTCGGTGCTACCATCACTACCATCGAACTAGTCAACCGCGAGGGTAACCTCGCTTTATTACCCCTGTTTCATCTCCTAGTCGCTAAACAGGGCTAACAGATTCGCTCCGCGAACTCGCCGAATAAACTGATTTATGGTGTACTGAAAACGTGGCTCTTTTTGCGATGACAGCCAACAGTGCCTCAGCACACCGTACTACTGTGTCGCCACCTGTCGACGCCCCCTGAAGTAATCTACGGTAAGCTGAGATACAAAGCTTCCGAGATCAGTAGTTGTATTTGGCGCGCTGGTCGTGCGTGTAGCTGCAAAACTCGTTGATTTTCCCCCCTGTTTCTCATAAGGCGTTAGCGAATTTTTTCGTGTGCATGGCCGACTCAGTGGCTGAGGAAACCTGATGCATTTTAAGGCGAAAGCCTATAATGTCTCATGCTCACGTCCGTCCGGTGTCCTTCCGATGTCCGTCCGTCCGTCTGTCCGTTTGTCCGTCCGTCCATCTGTCCGTTTGTCCGTCCGTGCGTCTGTCCGTCCGTCCGTCCATCCGTCCATCTGACTGTCCGTCCGTCCGTCCGTCCGTCTGTCTGTCCGTCCGGTGTCCGGACAGGCGGACGTCCTTCCGCCTGTCTGTCCGTCCGTCCGTCTGTCCATTCATCTGGCTGTCCGTCTGTCCATCCGTCCATCCATCCATCCGCCCGTCCGTCCGTCCGTCCGTCCGTCCGTCCATCTGTCCGAGCTCTGGCACTGAGCCAGGTGGCCGCCGGGATGCGCAAACGGACGCCGGTCGCGTCGGACTCTACAGCGCTCGCGCTTTGTTTGCGTAGCGTCGCTGTGCCCAGCGTTCGTAATCATTCTGACCGACGCCGTCTCAATGGACACAGGCGTTCACGGAATACACTTTCGAATTTACAAAGGGTCCGTGAATTTAAGCGCTCGAACGCGGATGGCGTTTGGACGATGCGCAAAGCGCGAGAAAATACTAACGCATGCGAACGGAGGAAGATTAGTCTCGCGTCTCACTGCAATTCGCGGTAAAAAATTAAAAAAAAGAAAACACGTACACATTCGGTTTGTGTGTTATCCCACTGAGAGTAAAAGATAAACGACATGGCATAGTCAGTGGAATGGCCACACGCCTTTCGCCGAACACACTTTGGAATGTACAAAGTGTCTTTCAACTTTATTTTTTGCAGGCTGATTGGAATTAAGGGCTTTTTCTCATAGGATATATCCCACACCCTAAATACATCTCGGTGCATTCAGCTGCATTCCTGCGTTTTGGTGCCTCCATGAGGAGTAAAATGTCTAAAGAAATGAAGCAGCATCCGTCACTTGAGAGTCAGTTTTGCTATCGAAAACCTGTGCGACTACTCTGGCTCATTCACGGGAGGGGTGGTCGTGGAATTGACCTGCTGATGTAAACGCTATCCTTCCAAACCTCCTAGTTTGTTTCATCGCATAACTTCAATTTAGTCTCATAGCTAGGCAGGCGTACATCTGCATATGGAAAGAATAGCGATGGGCTTTTTTATGCCTTCTGCAATCAAAACAGTAAGCATGCAGACAATCCGTGTCGCCGTTGTGTGACAGGAATTCTGCAAGCTTAGACGACGAACAAGCAGCTTTATTAATTTCCAATATTGCATCCACATTTAGCGGATTGTTTAAACAACGCCTCCTCTATTATTTTTTCAATGCCAGTGCAAATGCTCGCTCCTCAATGGGAGCCGTCGGTCCGCCTTAGTTCAGTGAGTGGTCGTGATGCGACGCCACATGAAGAGTAGGGCTGATTTCGTCACACGTGCGTCCGAGCGCTTTCCCACGGAGATGCGATAGGGGCGCTTTCCCTCTCCGATATCATGCGTCTGTCACATTTGTTCCTTCGTGTTCCTTCCTTGTAGCTCGAAGCAATGCCGCTGCCGCCTCACAGAGCTCGTGTGGCACCTCTTAAAGGCAGCGCATGCACTGCAGCGTCGCAGTCACACGTCCCCATTCGTTGCCCGCATAGCGCCACGAGCGGAGACGTGCTATCTCAAAACACCATGTCTCTTACAGAGCCAGCGTGACCGCCAACATAGTGAACACGAGGGATGCAAGACGCCGCCCCACGGATCTGTGCACAACTCAACAAGAAATTACTTCATATGGTTTCCGTCGTGAGGCATATATATAATGGGTGCTCTCCGCTATGAACGCAAAGGACAGGCGAAGGTTGGGCGATGGGCGAGAATAGGAAAGGGTAGAGGAGAGGGTGGTGAACGGCTAAAACGGGCTCATTTCCGATTTCGCTGGCATTGACAAAATAGAGAAGGCGTTGGTTTAAATCTTGCAAATATTGTCACGGGCGTATTGCTGACAGTCTTTCTGAGTGCAAACCGAACACAGCAAGACTAAAACAAGAAACTCGTGTGGTAGTGCCCCCCCTATGAAAAATAGCACCACCCCGATGCTTAAAACAGAACATGAAAAAATTGCGTACAACAATAAAAAATATAATAACAATAAAGCAAGTAAAACCTTGAGTCCACAGGTTCTTAACGCTCGTAGAAAGGTTTAAGGCGCACCACATGCACGACCTCGGGACGAGCCCGGCGACGCTGAGAGTACGTGATGCCGCAGTCGTAGTCGAGTGTGCCGAGACGTCGAAGTACCTTATAAGGTGCGAAGTATCGTCGCAGAAGCTTTTCACTTAGTTCACGTTGTCGTATCGTTGTCCACACTAAGACACGGTCACCGGGCTGGTATTCCACATGGCGTCGTCGAAGGTTGCAGCGACGGCTGTCGGTCTTTTTCTGGCACTGGGTGCGCAGACGGGCCAGCTATTAAGCTTCTTCGGCGCACTTGAGGTACACGGTGACGTGGATGATTTTGCTCATCGGTGACGTTGGGTAACATGTCGTCGAGCGTCGTGGCCGGGTTCCTTCCGTAGACCAACTTGTATGGCGTCATCTGCGTCGTTTCTTGGACGGCCGTGTTGTGTTCGAAGGTCACGTACGCAAAGATTGGATCCCACGTCTTGTACTCTACGTCGACATACATGGCCAGCATGTCGGTGATGGTCTTGTTTATACGCTCGGTGAGGCCAGTGGTCTGTGGGTGGTAGGCGGTGGTCCGGCGATGGCTTGTCTGGCTGCATCTCAAGATCACCTGAGTTAGCTCCACTGCAAGGGCTGTGCCTCTGTCGGTAATGAGGACCTCTGGGGCGCCATGACAGAAGACGATGTCCTCAACCAAAAACTCGCTACCTCGGCGGCGCTGCCTTCGGGCAGCGTCCTTGTTTCGGACGTAGTGGGTGACGTAGTCGGTAGCTACCACGATCCACTTGTTTCCGACAGCGGACGTCGGGAACGGCTCCAGTAAGTCCATGCTGATTTGCTGGTACGTCCGGCGACGTTGTTTGATGGGCTGCGGAAGTCCCGCTGGCCTTGTCGGCGGTGTATTGCGTCGCTAACAGTCCCGTCATATCCTCACGTAACGAGTGACGTCGGCGGTAAGGCGTGGCCAGTAGTACTTTGCTTGTATCCTCGTGAGTGTGCAGGAAACACCGAGGTGTTCTGCCGTCGGGTCGTCGTGCAGGGCCTGAAGGACTACTGATCACACTGCTGAAGGCACCGCGAGAAGGTACTTGGCTCGAAGTGGCGAAAAGTTCTTTTGGAGAACGCCGTTTCGCAGGAAAAACGACGCAAGTCGAGAGTGTGAGGAGGGGGGGGGGGGGGGCATTCGTCAGTCCATGAAATCTACCCTGGTGATTGCCTCTCCCCATTAACAGGGGGCAGTGACAACCAGCTTATATAAATCTTTAGTACCACCTTCAAAACCGGGTCCACTTATTATTCTACCTGGCATGGTCATTTAGCGACCGCATCGGTGGTTACGCTGCCCTCGTGGCCTCTCTCGCACGGCAGAGCTTTGGCCGCATTTGGGCAAAGTGGGTGGGGACGGATGAGCCCGAAGCACAAACCTCGAGGCGCCTGCGCGGGGATTGCCGCGAAGTCTACGAGCTCCAGAGATAGTGGAATGCACCTTGTGTGTTGTCCCGCGCAGGATAGGGGAAGCAGCCGCCACCCCGGCGACCGCAAGAAGGTAGCGAAAGGCTGACTTGGTGTCCCCCCTGATTTGAACGCTGCGCCCTCCGGCCCCATATGAATGGGCCTCTTGAAGGCCCTGGCGTAGTGGTGGCGAGTTTCGCATTGGTCCGGAACCGCTGTTTTTTGTTTGCACGCTTCGCACGCCACTCGGGGAGAAATACGACAAAGCGGTCCGCGTTTTGTGCCGCGCGGTCCCCGGAGACCATTTCGTCACTATGTTACATCTATCTTGTGGCTGTAGACAGCAGTTGGGCGCGCTGGACACCCAATTACGTGGACGGCGAGAAGTGGGCCCACGTCGCGGGAACACGGGTGGCCGATCGGCGCTTCGATGGCTGCGTTTGTGCTAGTATCCCTACAGGGTGGGAACTATTTCCGCGCTGTCCTTTAGAGTATTGCTCGACGGAATCACCGCAGCGGGAGTTCGTGTGATGTGCCGAAGTCTTTTAAGTACCACCATTCGTACTGTTTCGCGCGTTGGTGGAGTAGCGAAGTGGCCAGATGCTTATCGGAGCGCCCACAAGATAGGCAATCTGCCTTCTTTCTTTCCGGCAATCGGTTTGTCTTGTCACCAGGGCCGTTTCTCTCATGACAATCACAGTTCGCGCACATTTACCACTGGATACTGTTTACGCCAGCTGAGTCGGCCCTTCACCACGAGAAGCTTGACTGACTTTGGGTTTATTTGTGTCTTGTTGGTGTGCTGTTTGGAAGGGGAGCATGAACCCACATATGTATAAAAAAACTGCTGCCCTTGAAGCGTGTTCTTTATTTTGTGAATGCCCCATCCAATTACAGGATAAACAGCCGACGATTCACCGGCAGCAGTGTAAGGCGGAGCATTGGGCTAATGAGAAGCGGCTCCGGTGTTCCGTCCGGGATTCAGAACCGGGCTTAAAGTGTTAGGCACCGTCGGCTCTTTAGAATCCCGTAAGGTCGCCTCACAGCTGGTTCATTTCCAAATTGCTTTTCATTGCCCTGCTAAAGACCCTCTATCCACCTTTCACGAAATGACATCACACTACAGACTAAGCAGGAGAAAACTCCCTCCCCTCAGCTCCAAGTTGAACAGGGCACAGTCTGTCACGTTTAGGTTCTTACAGACACGAACATACATAACATCCAGAGCACTCAATCGGATCGATTCTAATTTCCCACAGGCATGCTGTAAGTGTGGACATGAGTGCTGTTCTTTCGATCATATGCTTTGGCTGTGCCCGTCTAATGCGGGCTCCGACTTACAAGACAAGGCCAAAAGGGATGACCTACTTCATAGCACGGACTTGACACATCAATTACAGGCGGTTCAGAGGGCCCGTGAAGTCGCTGAGAGTCACCATCTCCCGGTTCCGTCATAGGCGGAGCCACCAACTTGATTATGGAGCCTCCGGCTCACCTTAATCATTTTCCTCAGTTCGTATCAATAAAGTTATTGTCGCTGTCATTGTATCGAAAGCTACACTGGCCGTATTCTCACCGTTTCGCTGTGGCCGGTGGCCGCACCGTTCACCGCATCATCTGGCACTACGTCAGTGGAGGAGCCAGTGAAACCGCGTTGCAACAGTTGACAGTCACCGCTGTGCGCGGGTGCGTGCGTGCGTGTGTGTGTGTGTGTGCGTGCGCGTGTGTGTGTGTGTGTGTTAGTGTGTGTGTGTGTTTGTGTGTGTGTGTGTGTGTGCGCGCGTGTGCGTGTGCGCGCACGCCTGTGCGTGTTCTACTCTGTCCGCACTCAGTAACGCTGCCCAAACTCAACAGAGGCGACGTCGGCGTTGCATTGTGTATATAGAAGGGGCGGCTCCGTGGGATTCGTCAGCAGATATGGAAAGTGAATCGGAGAAACTGAAAGAAGCCAGGATTCGTCCTTGGAGCGAAGCCCAGAGAAGGCAGCGGGCCCAGGAGACGAAGGAAGAATGAGCCGCACGCCTCGAGAAGCGGAACAGTACAGAGAACCAAGGTAAACAATGGTCAGTCTTATGTTGAATTGCAATGGCGGAGTCGGAGCAAGTTTTCCTGCTCCGTTTGGAGCAAGTCTGTTCCAATGGTAGAGTGAGGACAGGAGTCAAGAATTCCAAAGAGAGAGTCGGAGTGGATTCAGAGCGGGAGTCACTCCGTGGAGCAGGAAAAGCTGCTCCTCCGAAATCGGCGGTGTGGACCGGAAGTCGGCGTGACGTACTTCCTTTAACACGTTAACCTGCTTGGGGGCGCCGCCGGTAGTCAGAGAGGCGGAGAGGACTTGGATGACAGGGATGAAAAAGAAGCCAGCTCTCAGTAACTACCGAAAGAGAAAAAAACGAAATAAGGAGGGAAAGGTTTTATGATAATTCAAGGGGAAGCGCTTTACTGTTTGAAGCAAGGTCGGGTTGCCTAAGAACGCGTAGTTATAAAGCGAGATTTAGTAACGAAGAAGAACAATCTACATGCTGTGGGGGGAACTACGGAAACGATGGAACATGTACTGATTGAATGTGGCAATATCCACCCAGGTATACGTGTGGGCACGAGTCTACATGAAGTCTGGGGTTTAAAGGACAACAATGGAAAGCTGAACACGTTCACGATAGAAAAAAATTCAAGGACTCTTTGTACATTCCAAAGTGTGTTCGGCGAAAGCGTGTGGCCATTCCACTGATTATTCCATGTCTTTTTTCTTTTACACTCTCAGTGGGATAAGACACAAACCGAATGGGTGCGTGTTTTCTTTAATTTTTTACCTCGAATCGCAGCGAGACGCGAGACTCATCTTCCGCCGTTCGCATGTGTTAGTATTTTCTCGCGCTTTGCGCATCGTGCAAACGCCATCCGCGTTCCAGATCTTAAATTGACAGACCCTTTATAAGTTGGAAAGTGTATGCCGTGAACGCCTGGGTCCATTGAGACGGCGTCGGTCAGAATGATTGCAAACTCTGGGCACAGCGACGCTACGCAAGCAAAGCACGAGCGTTATAGAGTCCGACGCGACCGGCGTCCGTCTGCGCATCCCGGCGGCCACGTGGCTCCGTGCCAGAGCTCGGATGGACGGACGAACGGACGGACGGCATGGACGGATGG
The DNA here is from genome assembly GCA_030522465.1 of Rhipicephalus appendiculatus. NCBI lineage: Eukaryota > Metazoa > Arthropoda > Arachnida > Ixodida > Ixodidae > Rhipicephalus > Rhipicephalus appendiculatus. Next base: position 158,218 of record JALIZH010028915.1, on the reverse strand, counting down.
ATGGACGGACGGACGGACGGACAGACAGACGGATGGATGGAGGGACGGACGGACGAACAGACAGACAGACAGACGGACGCCGGACGGAGGTCGGACGGACACCGGACGGACGTGAGCATGAGACATTAAACGCTTTCGCCTTAAAGATTACACCATCTCCCGCTAAAGGGAACCATGTGTAGATGCGAAGCAGCGAGCACTAACGCTTACACTGGCGGCGGCGTTGACGCTGGCGCTCATCGCAGCGTTGCACAGGAGAGAAACCTGGGGTGCGCAAAGCACGCAGTGATGGACCGGTGTTCCCTACTGGAACATCCCAATCGCTGCTAATGGGCAATGAGAGACAGGAGACTCGGACTGGACACAGAGACCCGCAGTCCGCTTTTAGTTAACGCGCACGCTGTGAACTTTAAATGCGAAGCATTTCTTAGCGAACTTCGGTGACTTTGAGCGTATCTATCTATCTATCTATCTATCTATCTATCTATCTATCTATCTATCTATCTATCTATCTATCTATCTATCTATCTATCTATCTATCTATCTATCTATCTATCTATCTATCTATCTATCTATCTATCTATCTATCTATCTATCTATCTATCTATCTATCTATCTATCTAGCCGCCTACGACTTTGTGCTCTCCTGGCCGTATCGTTAATGGGATTTATACCAAATTTGGTATGGCATAACATGACTGTACGACGAACATAAATGGCTGGTCATATCATGAAAATCATGACTAACTTGTCATGAAAAGTATCATTTCCATGCCACGCTCATGGCGCGCTCGAGGCCGTTTCGTTAGCTTGATATACACCAAATATGGGATTGAGTGACATGACTGTATGACGAACATAAATGACAAGTGGTAATATGAAAATCATGACTTCATGAGCGACATGACTTGCATTCCACGCTCATAGCGCGCTCGCGGCCGTTTCGTTAGCTTGATATACACCAAATTTGGTATTGAGTGACATGACTGTATGACGAACATAAATGACTAGTGGTAATATGGAAATCATGACATGTCATGAGCGACATGACTTGCATTCCAAGCTTATAGCGCGCTCGCGGCCGTTTCGTTAGCTTGATATACACCAAATTTGGTATTGAGTGACATGACTGTATGACGAACATAAATGACAAGTGGTAATATGGAAATCATGACTTGTCATGTGCGACATGACTTGCATGCCACGATCATGGCGTGCTCGCGGCCGTTTCGTTAGCTTGATATACACCAAATTTGGTATTGAGTGAGATGACTGTATGACGAACATAAATGACTAGTGGTAATATGGAAATCATGACATGTCATGAGCGACATGACTTGCATTCCACGCTCATGGCGCGCTCGCGGCCGTTTCGTTAGCTTGATATACACCAAATTTGGTATTGAGCGACATGACTGTATGACGAACATAAATGACAAGTGGTAATATGAAAATGATGACTTCATGAGCGAGATGACTTGCATTCGACGCTCATAGCGCGCTCGCGGCCGTTTCGTTAGCTTGATAGACACCAAGTTTGGTATTGAGTGACATGACTGCATGACGAACATAAATGACAAGTGGTAATATGGAAATCATGACTTGTAATGTGCTACATGACTTGCATGCCACGCTCATGGCGTGCTCGCGGCCGTTTCGTTTGCTTGAGATACACCAAATTTGGTATTGAGTGACATCACTGTATGACGAACATAAATGACAAGTGGTAATATGGAAATCATGACTTGTCATGTGCGACATCACTTGCATGCCACGCTCATGTGCTCGCGGACGTTTCTTTAGCTTGAGATACACCAAATTTGGTATTGAGTGACATGACTGTATGACGAACATAAATGACTAGTGGTAATATGAAAATCATGACATGTCATGAGCGACATGACTTGCATTCCACGCTCATGGTGCGCTCGCGGCCGTTTCGTTAGCTTGATATACACCAAAATTTGGTATTGAGTGACATGACTATATAACGAACATAAGTGGCAGGTGGTAACATGAAAACCTTGGCATGCATGTCATCTACAATGCCATTTACATGCCACGCTGATGGTGCGCTTGCGTCCAGTTCGCTAGCTTGACATACACCAAAATTGGTATATCGCGACGTGACTGTATGACGAACCCAAATGACCGGTCGTAATATGTAAAACATGACATGCAAATTATGTAAAGCATGATTTGCTCATGCCTGGCTGCTTCGCATTACATCGATTCCCACAGTGCGTGGGATCTGCCGGCTTTTTTTATCGTTCGACAACGCACAGGAGAAATCTCCCACCGGCACCACCTTGGAGGTCAAGATCCATTGCCATATATACGGGGTGGCCAGTGAACGGTTGTGCAGCGCGAGCAGTCGGTTTTTTCAACCAAGAAACTCGCTTGCAGACGCTGCCTGCGTCGGCGTCGCGAGGCGAGAGAGGGGGAGCGTAGGGGAGGGGAAGACGCGCATGCGCAGTGGGGGGTGTGGACGCCGCGGGCAGGGATGCCTAGAGGAGAGAGGGGGGAGCGTAGGAAGGGAGAAAGGGGGGAGCGTAGGAGGGGAGAGGGAGGGGACGCGCATGCGAAGTGAGGGTGTAGCCTCCGCGGGGAGGGATGCCTAGAAGAGAGAGAGATGGAGAGGAGGTTTTTCATTTTTATTTTTTTTTAATGGGTTGGCGCATGCGCAGTGGGGGGAGTGGACGGACACCGGACGGACGGACGCCGGACGGACACCGGACGGACGTGAGCATGAGACATTAAAGGCTTTCGCCTTAATAAGTTAGAGACGGTTAGAGTATTGGTGGCAGAAAAGTAGAGATATAGGGCAAAAATGAATAATGGGGGAAAATAAGGTCATTCTGTCTTAAGAGGCAGAGAGATGGACCATGAATTTATATTTTTCTTTGGTATAATAACATAGATTTAATCAATGTAGATAAGGCATTAGGCCAACATATTGAGAAAGCTTTCTTTCCTTTTTTTTCGAGCCTGGTGGCAGACATGTCACCACCCCGTTATAACCCGTTATAAAAGGACGCTGATAGCATCCATCGATCTATGTTTTGGAGGTAATGGCGGACTACATGGACTCGATAGCGACAGCTCCGAGTCAGAAAAGTTCCCGCACGAGCGATTCATCGGATAGTGACAGCGACGTTGAAACTACTGCGTATGAGCGGTAATTCGACAGCCGAATGGAATAACTGTATGCAAGGTACTCTGGGCAATTCGTCACTCGAAAGATAGACTTTTCGTTTCCGCCTTGCTCCAGCGGCACGTGTTACGTTCCAACCACAGATCTGGAGGCGTTGCTCTACGCCAGAGTGGAGTGCTCGCTCGTGGAGTCCGTCGGCTGCTCCGACTCTGCCATTGGAATTCAACATTAGTTCGGCGTTCGCAGCAGCTCTGCGGACGCAGCCAGCCAGCCATTTCCTATGACAAGCTGCGTCCGCAAAGCTGTTGAGGACGTTGAACTCAATCTGTCCAATAAGATTAACCATTCATCTCGCTACGCACACCCAGGCAGAACAGAGTTAAGCCACCGCCAATCACACACACACACACACACACACACACACACACACACACACACACACACACACACACACACACACACACACACACACACACACACACACACACACACACACACACACACACACACACACACACACACACACACACACACACACACACACACACACACACACACACACACACATATATATATATATATATATATATATTGTAGCGAATTGTAGCGATGCATTGGAACCTAGAAATGGGTTGCACTCTCGAGAGTGCAACCCATTTCTAGGTTCCAATGCATCGCTACAATATATATATATATACCTCTGAAAAATTCAATCAATACAAGTTGATTTGAAATTGCTCTAAACTTCGCGAGAGGCTATTATTCTCCAAGCAACCGACGAACCCCTGGTCGCTATCCTTATAACGGCAGGACTCACTACCTCCCGCTACATTTTTATCATCTCGGTGGGTGCGTCTCGGGCGCCCAGTGTGGTGCGTTGTTGTGTCTACTATCAAGAGAACCTGGATATTTGCTAACACTCTTTCATTAACAAATCACGACTCCCTTTCAGTTTGCCATGTTTAGGAACGAAACCCTTTGCGCCAATGATCCTTAAAGAAGTACTGACACGATTTTTCAATATTTTCGGGTTGTTGCACTAAATCAAAACACGGATGTTCAGAACCCTAAAAACAGTGCCATAGTGTTTGAGAGGGCATTGAACATATATCCAATACCGCTACCTTATAACTGCAATTTCTATTTTGGTATCGAGGGGGCGGCGTCGCCGTGACGTTTCAACACAATGTCTGACGTCACGGGAAGACTGCAACTCGCCGCATATTAGCGACAGCTGTCAGTTTGCTGTATCTCGCACATGGTTGACGTCAAAAAGGAGTGAATTGTCGTCCAGAGACTCCAACAGCGATTTCTGCAATTTGGGCTGAATGCAGGACGCAGATTTCGCAAACCCAGTGAACTGTGTTAACTTGTCGCGAGAATGACCATTGCATGGGGGCTAGCTTGCAGATGCTGGACGACCAAGACTTTAAAATCAATGTAAAATATTTTATGCGTGTTGTCTGGCTCCGGTGTGTGGAGAGTGTTGATAGTGCACAAAATGGAAACGAAAAATGTCGCGTTTGGGGTGCGTCAAAATTCAGTCAGTACTCCTTTAAGTACACGCAGCACGAACCTCCGCGCCTCCATGTTACATTTCCGAGGATTTCATATTTATACAGTTGAGAAATTGTCATGGGAAGGTTTGATTCGACACTTTATTTGTCTTGACCACTAGAAACTTCGCGTTCGCAGAGAACCGAGCGCACGTGGTACCAGCACCTATCGGACGAAAATCACAAACAGTAGATCGATTCACATTCTATTCGGCTCTTTTTACCTTATCATGGATAAACAGAAGAGCGGGTCGGAAGGAACATAAATCGATAAGACGTCATCTGTCCGCACAAAACAGGCGAAAGAGACAAGATCGCAAGCGTGTTATTTGCTCTGTCACAGCATATCAAAGCGACCTAATGAAAATCAATTTATCGGAACATTGATCCACGTTCTGCGAATGTTAACCAGAGCGGTCTCCCAAATATCGCCGAGCAAACAAAAGAAACTTCGCATTAGCGCTTAGTATGCGCGGAGACAAAACCGCACTGTCAACATTGCGTTCTCGGTAAGTGGGTTCATTGCGCTTGCACGTGGGACCACGGTGCCGCTATGACGACAATGGAGACAATGGCACTCACTTAGCATACAGCTATGCGTGGACGCAGAATCAATGGCACGTTATTCCCGTCGCTTTGGCACTCGATCTGCGTAGACAATTTAGTAAACATAAAACGAACATATTTAATAATATGCGGCAGTAAGTCTTAGGTAAAGTTATTCAATGAATGACGGCCGTGGGGCGATAGCCGTGTCGAAGAGCTAATTTCACAGAAATTAGCTATAATAATGAACAGTGTGCCGGGATTTTTTATTGACGTATATTCCGACTGCCTCCTTTGTTTGCTTAATACAACAATGCGCCAGTCACACGCTGATAGGTGAACCGTGTAGGGCAGATTAGGTGATCCGCGAGACGTATTCTCAAACTTGTCGAAAAAAGCTATATCGATAAATTGAATATGTGCTGGTCTTTTTCGGGGCCAAAAAGAGGAAGGCAGACTTAAAGCCATCGAGCAGTGACGCTGAAACCGTGATTTTAAGCACACGGTGGACAGTTGGGCGAGTTCGTTTTTGACTCATGACGTCAAAAGGCCCTGAAAGAGACTACCCACCCAGTAAGAAATCCGCAAGACAAGACTTTGCTAGCAATCGACATATTTTACGCAGAAAAACACTTATATGTATAAAACAGTTGATCCCGATAAGCCCGAACATATCGACGAAAATATCATAAAACAAATTTTAAATCTAAATAATGCGTAATCGCTTCATCTTCTTGCATGTTGATTGGTTGCAGCAAACAAGAGGTAAGAATGAACCACGAGGACCTTGGTGCTTCTTTCTTTCCGTGCATCCGATGTTTGCTGCAACCAGTCAACACACAAGATCACCACCTATCTCCCAGATGGAAGCCATTCTCAGCTTCTTGCAGATTAAGCGACGCTCCCGGCCGATATAAGACATCCCGATCGACATGGAAGGCTTCAACTGCCTCAGTGTTTTTCCTTTGCGTCTGTACATTGTACCCTTGCACGTTAATTAAGGAGGGTAAGGTTAAGCCCTCTTTTTAAGAAAACAAAGCTAATGTACAGGCACAAAGGCCAGACAGAGAGGAACATAGTTGGAACCTTCCATTTCGGCAGGAAGGGGTTGATTTCTGTAAGTAATCCCTCTTTTAATCTTCCAGGCGCTTAGTTTGCGTTTCTCAGACGACAAATGAAGTGATTTATTAACGCATTCTTTTGTTTCTTGATTGCTTTTATCATCTGTCAATTTGAGTTCACTTTAATTAAGGTGGGTTATTTCATAACTGTGTTCTAATCATTACAGAATAATTGGTTTGCGGATTCATGCACAACTCTAAAAGCTTCCATAAATTGTTCGCATGAAGGACTTCAATTTTCCCATTTGACATACCCCCTAACTACATTAATTAAGAAGTTAATGAATTTAACTGTCTTAATTATTGTCCCAAATGATGTGCTTAGCCATCTTAAGATTCCTGCGCCTACAGGAAAAGTGAGTAGGAAGGTATCGAACGAATATCGCATTTCCCTGATCTTTGAGAATTTCGGACACTTCGTGAAACACTCGCTATATCCTGCTTCGTTTCACAATAAATCCGAGTTGTCCTCTTCTGTGTTTCCTTGCTATTACGCTATAGATAATGAAGTAACAACTAGCCAGATATGGGACCCATTTAAGTTAATAAGCACACTGAGTCAAGAAACTCCGGGAAACACATATTATACATTTAGCCGATGGGCTCTTGCTTCTCCTAGTCTTGCACGGCAGAGGATGCTAAGCTGCCTCTGAGAGCGACACGGCCAATGCGTCCAATCATTGAGGTAGAGTTTGGTGCGAATGCAAAAGCTGGCCGAGCCGAAATGGCTGCTGGCTATAAGCCTACTGTCTTATCACGTTTGGTTATTTATTTATTTATTTATTTATTTATTTATTTACTTATTTTTTTATTAGTGGTTCGAGCACCGATTGACACTGTTCTTTCTTTTCCAGTGCAAGCCTTATGTGGCTCATCGGTCGAAAAATGTAGCGAATGGCGGCGTCGTGAAAACGAAGCAACCAAAGTTTTTGTAAAGTTCAGTAGGGACAAACAATTGGAATTTATTAGGAATAAAATTGAAGTTGATTCAAAGTGAACACAAATTTACTTAACGTGCATTATATTGAACCAAATGAATCAAGTATTATTCAAGTGAATCAAGTGTGAATGAAGAATGAATCAAGTTAGTAAAATTTAAATAAAGATTGAATGAAGCGCCTCATGTGGTAATCAAGAGTGTACCAAATGTCTTAAGGGCGAATTTACAATGAATGAAATAACCTGAGCATGAATCATAAAGTAAATCACGTGAATCAAAAGTGAGAACTCGCATGGGTTCCTTATTTCTTAAATATTTATTTATTTACAAATATTGCAGCCCCTGCTCGAGGCCCAAGCAGAAGTGGGAACATTCTTCTACACAAGTAATTCTAGCAACAATAAGTACAACTGTCGCTAACAGATATGGTAGAGAGAGAAAGAAACTTTATTGAAGTGTCCCTGCTGGGGTCAAAGGTGGCGGGGGGCCGGGAGACGGGCCCCTCCGAAACCCCCCTTCCTCAGGCGGCGGCCAGGCCCTGAATCCTGGCGGCGTCTTCGGCCAGCCGGGCAGCGAAGAGCTGGTCCTCCGGGCACGTGCTGAGCAGCATAGCCTCCCACTGCTCGGCCGTGGTGATTGTAAATGTAGGGTTTGTGTTGTGTTTTATTGTGTGAGTAGCTGCGGGACAGGCCCACATGATATGGTCGAGCTCGGCGTGAGGTGCACCACACGCCTTACATTGTGGTGTGTGGACGGCGGGGTAAATACGGCTGTATAGTGAAGGACAGGGGAAAGTGCGTGTCTGTAATAAACGCCAAGTAGTGGATTGCGGCTTATTAAGGGACTTGTCTGGTGGTGGGTATTTAAGTCGGGCCTTACGGTAGTACATGAGGATTTCTCCGAAGGTAACCATTCTGTCTCTCGCATGGCCGCGAAAAGAGGAGACCATCAGCTCTCGCTCAGCCGCATCGGCTAGCGAGGGCTGGTGCTCTGTTGAATGACGCGCCCGGTGGACGAGAGCTCGGGCGGCGTCATGAGCGTGTTCGTTCCCCGCGAGCCCCGTGTGGCCCGGAGCCCAGATGATCTCAACGCGGCGGCGACGTAAGACAGGTGTACTTGTGAGAATGCGGTGCGCCGGTTGTGAAATCAAGCCTTTGGTGAAGTTGCGGATGGCAGTCTTAGAGTCGCTGATGATACAGGATGCTTGGGTTGTGGTATAGGCTAGAGCGATGGCTGCTTCTTCGCCTTCTTCGGGTTTGGTTGCTCGAATGGATCCAGTTGCGGCAATGATGTGCTGCGGCCCGGTGGCCACAGCGAGGGCCATGGCCCGATGCGTAGGATATTCCGCTGCGTCTACATACGCAACGTGTGTGGCTTGCGCGTAGCGCTTAGCTAGTTGCTTGGCGCGGTCGACGCGTCTTTCCGGGTTATGTTCAGGGTGCATGTTGCGTGGTATGGGGGGGGATCACGAAGGTGTCTCGAATTTCCGGGGGTATTGGGGTTTTCTGGCCAAACTGTGAGACGTAAGGTATGCCGAGAGCGCACATGAGATGACGTCCTGTAGGTGTTTGACACAATCGTTCGTAGTGCGATATACGTTGGGCTTCAATGAATTCGTCTATAGTGTTGTGAAGTCCTAGGTCATTGAGTTTTGCATTGGGCGTAGATATGGGGAGATGCAGCGCGCACTTGTAGCAGCGCTTGATCATTGTGTTCAATTTTAAATGCGAATGCATTTCATAGTCGGGCTATGTCAGGCATCCGGCGTTGTCCGGCGTTGTCCAGCGTTGTCCGCGGAGGAGGAGGAGGAGGATAGGTTGAAGAGGTAAGCGCCGGCAGGTGTTAGATGTGAAGCATCTTATGGCGAAGCTTAATCCGGTGGTGGTGGTGGGCGGCGTGACCACCCATACTGCGCATGCGCAAGCCCTTTAAAGAAATATAAATAAAAAACCTCCTCTCTCCCCTCTAGGCATCCCTCCCCGCGGCAACCACACCCTCACTGCGCATGCGCCTCCCCTCCTCTCTCCCCTCCTACGCTCCCCCCTCTCTCTCCTCTAGGCATCCCTCCCCGCGCTCCCACTGCGCATGCGCGTCCCCCCTCTCTCTCCTCTAATACGCTCCCCCCCTCCCTCCTCTAGGCATCCCTGCCACAGCGTCCACACCCCCCACTGCGCATGCGCGTCCCCCCCCTCTCTCTCCTCTCCTACGCTACCCCCCTCTCTCGCCTCGCGACGCCGACGCAGGCAGCGTCTGCTAGCGAGTTTCTTGGTTGAAAAAACCGACTACTCGCGCTGCACAACCGTTCACTGTCCATCCCGTATATATGGCAATGGATCTTGACCTCCAAGGTGGTGCCGGTGGGAGATTTCTCCTGTGCGTTGTTGAACAATAAAAATTCGCTAAAAGCCGACTGCGGGTCTCTGTGTCCAGTCGGACTCTTCTGTCTCTCATTGCCCATTAGCAGCGATTGGCATGTTCCAGTAGGAAACACCGCTCCATCGCTGCGTGCTTTACGCATCTCCAGTTTTAAATGCGAATGCATTTCAAGTGCGTGAGGGCGCTCGCATCGCGGGAGCTCGGCGGAGCTATATATGAAAAAAAAATTTTAAAAAAATTAAAAAAAAGAAAAAAGGGAAAAAAGAACAAAAAGAATAAAAAATTAAATAAAAAAAGAAGAAAAGACAGAACAGAAGCAAAAAAAAAAAAACAGGCGCTGCGCCGTGCTCCCGACTGGGCTGCAGAAATTAGGCGCCTTTTCCTTCTTCGAACCACAACCACCATATATAAATGGAGTGAAGCGCGCGCGAAATGCATTCGCAATTCCTCACGATTCCCTTCGGGTAGGTGGGGGGCATTTTTTTTTGTCTGTAAGCGTAAGTTTCATAAACGGAGCAGCGTAAAGGATTCTGCCTATGGAGAAGGCTGTCACCAGTCGGATGAGATTGGCCTCTTTCATGCCGTGATGTTTATTGGCAATGCGGGAGATGAGCCTAGTAGTCTGGTAGACATGGTGGTGCAGTAGCTGCATCGTGTCCGAGTTGCCGCCATTCTGCTGAATTCGGAAGCCCAATACGCGAATAGTAGGGACTGTTCGTATGGGGTGATGTTGCACATGCAGATTTATCGAGGGAGGGTCTCTGTTGTGGGGAGATCTAGGTCGATATAGGAGTAACTCTGACTTCTGGGGCGAGCAGGACAATCCTCGTTGTTCGGCGTAAGTTGTGATTCTATCAATAGCCAATTGAAGTGCATCCTGTATCTCTCCGTCGCTGCCTCTGGCAATCCACAGCGTGATATCGTCTGCGTATATGCTATGGTGGAGGTTGGGGATATCTTCTAGAAGTGGTGGAAGGTGAAGCATGGCCAGGTTGAAGAGAAAGGGAGAGAGGACTGACCCCTGGGGTGTCCCTCTCCCACCGAGAGTGATGGAGGGTGCAGGCAGATCGTTGACCGAGAGTGTGGCTGTCCTGTCCGTTAGAAAGTTGCGGATATAGAAGTAGGTGCGGGCGCCTACATTGAGCGTGGCGAGGGCGTCAAGGATGGATATATGTAGCACATTATCAAATGCCTTGGTGAGGTCTAGCCCCAGAATAGCACGTGTCCCGTACCTAGAGCCGTCTTCACCGTCGATAATGTGACTCTTCAGTTGCAGCATTACATCCTGTGTGGAAAGTTTAGGGCGAAATCCGAACATTGTATGCGGGTAGAGGGCATTGTCTTCCATGTACCTTTGTAATCGAGTGTGAATAACGTGCTCGAGTACCTTGCCGACACAAGATGTGAGAGATATCGGCCGAAGGTTCTCGATAGTGCGTGGTTTTCCTGGTTTAGGTATAAGGATGACTGTGGCAGCTTTCCATTGTTTCGGTATTTCTCCCGACTCCCAAACCCTCTGCAGATAAGATGTCAGCGTGTCAAGTGACTCTTCGTCAAGGTTTCGTAAGATTTTGTTTGTAATTTTATCCGGGCCAGGAGCTGAGCGGGGTCTCAGTTGTGAAACTGCGGACCTTACTTCCGCTTTTGTAATCTGGGAGTCGAGGGCTGGATTATCCGGCCCAGTGTAGCGCGGGAGATCAACCGAAGTAGCATTGACAATGTAGCGATTAGATAGGTCCTGGATAAGGTCTTCATTGGTATCTGGATAATTGTGCAAGGCAGTGATTAAGGAGTGGCGCTGAGCAGTTTTTGTCGCTGTTGGATCTATCATATGACGTAGAATATTCCAAGTTTTAGGCACGTTAGGTAAGCGTTCCATAACGTTACAGAGCTGATGCCAGTTCTGCCGGGAGAGTTGCAGAGCATAATCCTCAATTTGACGCGTTAACATACCAATGCGTTTGCGTAATGAGCGATTGAATTTGTTGGACTTATAGCGTTTGCGCAGACCAGCTAGGGCCTCCCACATGTGAAGCAGCTTAGTGTCTACCGTATCGCCAACGGCATCTTCTGGGGGAGTCTTGGTAGCACGCTTAACATCTCGTAGTAAGGAAGCTGTCCATTGGTCGATCGAGGTGGCGGATTCTGGAGAGGCCGATGCCCGCAACTCGCGGAAGGCATCCCAGTCAACAAGGGCAGGCTGTTTGCCTTTCCTACGGTGCGGGCCAGCCTTGACGATCGTTCGTATTATATAGTGGTCACTGCCCAGATGTTCATGTAGGTTGGACCACTCTGTATGCGTAATGTTCTTAGTGAAGGTAAGGTCCGGAGTGGTGTCTCTTGCAGCGCTGTTGCCCAACCGCGTAGGGTACGCCGGGTCTGTGATGAGGGTGTAGCCGAGATTGTGGGTGTCTTGCCGCAGCGTTCGTCCTTTTTTGGTGTCGTGGATGTAGCCCCAAGCGGGTGAGGGAGCGTTGAAATCCCCTACCACGAGTACGGGGGGAAATTTTCGCCAACTTTTTAACGTAAGAGAGAAGTTTGTGGAAGCGATGTGGTTGTCGTGGGCTGCTGTAAATATTGACCAAAAACAGACTAGTAGGTGTCCGGCGAGAGGAAGAGAGGAGGAGGAGGAGGAGGAATCAACTTTATTTTAAGAAATTAAAAAAAATTAAAATGAAAAAAGAAAAGGTCCGGCGAGTTTTTCGGGGATTTGGGCTAATATCCCCGCCTAGGTGTCGGCCACGAGCCCAGGATTTCTAATATAATGTGCGACGCTGTATCAGAGAGCGGGGCGTGTTGAATAACAGGGATATTTCGTTTCACTAGGGTGGTGAGGACTTCGCGACTGTCGGGGGCTTGAGTAGCCGTAAAGGAGGCGTATCCGATCAGCTTAGCCTCTCCGCCCGATTCCTGTAAGGCGATGATATCTGGTGTGTCTTTTTCATCAAGGGTCGATAGAAATTGTTGTAGTACGCCCCTTTTACGGCGGTAGCCGCGGCAGTTCCACTGCCAGATGCAGTACTGAGAGTGCGGATTACTCATGGCCATCTTGGTTAATGCGTTCATAAGGCTTCTGATGTGAGTGTGAGCGAGAGCGATGTGCACACCGCTCAAGCTCCGTAACCCTGCTGTTGTAGCTGGCGAGAAGATTCGTAAGTGTGGCTTCAAGGTTGCTTTGAATGATTGTCGCTCGGGCTTCCAGCTTTCCGTCAAGCGTTAAGGTGAGGTGGTGCTCTAATTTTGCCGTGAGGGTGGAATCGAGGGATCGCTCTAGTGTTTGCGCGATGGTTTGCTCAAGGATAAGCGGTAACTGCTGTGCAAGAACGGTTTGAATCGTCTTTTGGAGTTGCTGCTGCGGTACGGATTCTACAGGCGAAATGGGTGCTGAGGCGGTAGGAGGTTGCGACGATGGTGAACCGGATTCCACTATGTCCGGAGCCTTTCGTTTAGCGGGGGTGTGGGCGGAATCGGCGCGGAGGTCAGCAGAGCGAAGCAAAGAAGAGGCCGGAGGTTGCTGGGCAAGTTCCTTTCGAAGAGCAGCGTTTTCTACGCAGAGTTCTTGTACCTGTGTGATTGTACTTAACGCGTTTTCCTTATTAGGTGCGGTCGTGTGTGTAGTTGTGGGCGCTGTATTTTGTGTAGAAGCAGGTTGGGAGGCCATGCTAGCCCAGCTTACCGTAGGGGTGGCGAGGGTGAGGCCGGGTTGTCGCTTCTGAAGAGGGGGGACCTTCGGAAACCTCGGGCGCCGTAGATCCCAATGGGAGCTCCTCGGGCTGTTGCTTGCGCCGCTGCTTGGATCGGCTGCGTGAGCCTGGACGTCTTAGGGTTGGACTGGCACTGCGGGAGCGGGGTTTGCTAGGCTTCGTTTCCTGGCGTTCCGGATGAGAATCTTGCGTGGAGATCGGGGTTGAGAGGTGCTGTTGTTGTTGGAGCTTAGATTTTTCTTGGCGACGATGAATGAGGAGGCGGGGCGTCTGGTAGCGTTGAGGACAGGTTTTGTCACCTGTCTGGTGGGTTTGACCGCACAGAAAGCACTTAAGGGTGCATGGATGAGCAGTAGCAGGGTTGGCTGTGCCGCACAGCGTGCAGATTGCGGCATTTGGTTTGGGGCAAACATTCGGGCGGTGGCCGACAGCCCCGCATTTGTCGCAGACTTCGGTGCGCTTCTTATGCAGGTAACATTTATATTCAGCTCCTCGATAGTATACATGGAAAGGGACTTGGACGCCGTCGAATAGAATGAGTGCTGTGTTTGTCTTTCCCATTCGGCGGGCTTGTAGTATTGTGGGGTTGCGGTCATTAACGAGACTTGCTGAGATGTCTTCAGGAGAGTCGTAGGAGGGGATATTGTGAATCACTCCCTTTGCTGTGTTCTCGGGGGAAGTAACGTAGGCTCGAACGTCATAGGTTTCGGTTTCCACCTGTAGTTTGGAGATCCGACTGTAGATTTCCGCGTTGGAGAGATGAGGTGTGCTAACAACGATGAGATTAGCTTCAACGCATGTGCGGTAAATGTCCTCTTTGAGTAGCGTTGCATTTAGATCCACTTCGCGTAGGATAGCATCACGCAGTTGTGCTTCCCCCACTTTGGAGAGGTTGAGGCCATCCCTCGAACGAATCACGACTTTCACGTGATCATCTGGCAGACGCGGTTGCCTGGGTTTGCGAAGGGGACGCTGAGCAGATTCTTTCGACATTGGTGTATCGGACGCGCTTCCCTGGCGAGTTGGCGATGCCGGAGCGTTCGATGCATGCTTGCGTTGCTTGTTTCGGTGGCTAGAGATCCATCCAGCTTCGAAGGTGGCGTCTTCAGGGGTGATCTCACTTCCTTCGACTTCGACCACTTCGATGGTTAACACGGAGGCGATTTCGGAGGGCAGGTCTCAACGTGCGAGAGTCAGATGTAGCTGGGTGGCGCCGGCGTCCCGGCGAGGAGCAGCTGTTGTCGCAGCCGCCGCGCCAGCGTCGGGTCGGCGCGAGCGAGACGAGCTCGTCGTTAGGGTTAGCGTTTCTGCCACCTTGGTCGGGAAAAGCTCGTTCAGCAGAAAAACCTTCCGTGTGCTGTCGTCGGAGGCTGGTTGTAATGGGTGCTGGGGTGGTTCCAGTCGTCGAAAAGTGCGATGGGAGATATCCAGAAGTAGGGGCTCGACGCTGCCTCGACTACATGCAGGAGCGAGTGGGTGCGCTGCTTCTCTGCATCATGTTCAAGGCGTCTCTCTCTCCAGATATGGTAGACTATATGTATTGATCCAATGCCACAAAAGAAGTGTCAGCGTATTCATTGATCATTTACTTTTTTTCTTCTTCTTCGTGCGCTCCTTTCTCTCTGTCTCTCTCATCTTTCTACTCCCCCTTCCCTTTTCCCCCCAGTGTAAGGTAGCCAACCGGACTGCTGTCTGGTTAACCTCCCTGCCTTCTCCCTTTTGTATTCCTTGCATCCTTCCTACAATCAACAGGCATAAAAATGTGCTTCGCAATTCGGAAACACACATGCAATTCGGAACCTTATCAGTCGCCTATGACTACACGAAGGCTAAAAGCGTCTATTTCTTGTTCTTCTAAATCGTCATATTGATCCTGTCCACCCCCCGTCGAAACTTTTCTGCCCCTATCGTTGTTTTCTGAATCCCTCCAGGATCGGACACACTGAAACCATTGAAGGCATCGAAATCACGAAACCAGTACAAAACCTCGCCTGGTTTTGCACTGGCTCCGTGAATGACCCACCACTCACCAAGGGACGACGCCACAAGTCATCATGTGAGGTGAATTTATGTAACGCGTAGTGACGTCACGTGGACATCATCACGCGATGATTATTTTTTTGTTACATCTTTCGAGTTGATGCCGACGCCGACGGTTGCCGACACCGACGAAAGCATTAGACGCCAATGAGGCGTCCTTAGGCTTTCCGCCTAAAAAATGACATAACTGGGCGTAAAAGGCAAATCGATTCGTTCACGTGGGAATCAGCGTACATTTAAATGAACCGAGACAGAATCAAAATCCATAAATATGAATCAGGCTGACCCAAGAATACTCAAATTGACTTACGAGTGCCTCGCAGAGGAGAGGTTTTCACCTGTGATTGCCTTTGCGTTAGCTAATGGGCTTGGTGCAGTGGGCTTGGTGACACTGCTCGCAGACGGATGCTTACCGCGAATTCTTTTTGTTCAGATCGCCTGGCAGGCGCATTTCGCCGTTGGATCAACTGGCCTTGCCTTCGAGCGGGCTTCCTCTGACGGACACGCGCCCCAAAATACCGGGAGTATGCGCAGACGGGCCTCGTCACCACAGCACCGCCATGGATTCATCTTGAACCTACGCCCTATTTGCGCCAGATATATCATCGAATCAGCTCCGTGACATCATCAAGTGCCGATAATTTCAAGCATAAATACCGGAGCCCGTTGGAAGATCCTTTCAGTGGGCTTGGTGACACTGCTGGCAGACGGATGCTTACCGCGATTCTTTTTGTTCAGGTTGGTGACAAATATTTGATTTCCTCTATCAGAGACGATTCACTGACGCTGAAAGTGTTGCCAAGCCCACAGTGTCTGCTCGGTTCATTGTGTGACTGTTTTCACGTGATCCGTTTGATGCTGCTAACGTCCGGAGATGTAGAACTAAACCCTGGTTCCTTTTCCGACTCCAAGTCAGAGGCGAACATTAACAGTGAACCACTCAAAAAAATCTTGAAAGAGCAAACAAAGACAAATAAAACTCTTGTCGCGTTAACTACTATCTTGAAACAGGTAGAATCAACAGTCACGGACATTCAAACTCGTATTACCAATCTTGAGCAAGAGGTGGGTCGAACTGAGAAATGTGAGCAAAGGCTGGAGAAGGTGGAAGAAGCTTGCAAGAGTACTAATAAGATAGTTCTTGAGTTAAGAGCAAAAGTTGATGATCTCGAAAATAGGAGTCGTCGTAATAACCTTGTAGTTTATGATGTAGATGAAAACCAGGGGGAGGACTCAAAAGAGCTAGAACAGAAAGTAAACGGCGATATCTTCAGGAAAATTCTTGGGGTTGAAATCAATTCTATAGAGCGAATACATCGAATCGGTCAAAGAAATGCACAGCGCCCTCGTCCGGTCATTTTGAGACTCTATAATCACGTTGATAAAAACGAGGGTGTTGTCATCCTGTTTCAAATTAAAAGGTACCGAGATATCTATATCGGAAGACTTTTCCAAAAATATTCGGGATACTCGTGCAAAATTATGGCGTTCCGCTGCTGAAGAAAGAAAGACCGGTTCTAAGGTTTCACTTGTTTTCGATAAACTGAAAGTGGATGGCAAACTGTATGTGTGGGACACACCTCGTAATTGCAGGGTAGAGCTGTATCAATCCACTGCGCCTGCGCAATCCGATCAGTCGACTTCTCGCTCCACTCGTTCGACCGCTCGTAAGCGCGATAACAAATGACAAGTTAGCAAAACGCTCCGGATTATTTCACTCAACGCACGAAGTGTTATGAATAATATACACCTTCTTGAAGATATAATTTCTACTCACCAACCACACGTTTTGGTGATCACAGAAACCTGGCTGCACTCTGACGTGCGAAATTCCGAAATAGTGCCATCTTCTTACACCCTTATCCGTA
Source organism: Rhipicephalus appendiculatus (assembly GCA_030522465.1). Taxonomy (NCBI): domain Eukaryota; kingdom Metazoa; phylum Arthropoda; class Arachnida; order Ixodida; family Ixodidae; genus Rhipicephalus; species Rhipicephalus appendiculatus. The sequence continues at coordinate 140,913 of JALIZH010028915.1, read as the reverse complement.
GGGATAGAGGATCACGGGGAGGGGGCGTTGCAGTTGCGATTGAAAACAACGTTCAGTTTACCCGCTTAGATGGTATAGGTAATCGCGAAAGCGTGTGGTGCAAACTGAAATTTTTTGGTAAGAATATAACTTTGGGAGGTGTCTATCGTCCTCCGAATGTACCTCCGGAATACTTGGAATCACTCTATGATTACCTGCTGCAAATTACAAATTCGCGTTCAAACATTCTTTTATAACTGGGGATTTCAACTTGCCCAGTATTAATTGGTCCAGTTCTTTCTCATGACGGCAAGGATTCTAGAAATGCTGAATCAGTATTATTAACTGCATTTACTTTTTCTTTAAACCAATTGGTTTCGGATGCTACCAGAAGGAATAGTTCTTCTGTTGTAGACCTTGCGTTTGCAAGCAGTTCGCTTCCAGAGTGTTCGGTCACTGTCAAAGACGGCATATCTGATCACAAGTTACTTGTTATAGAGTGTCCAATTTCAGGCTTTCAATCCACTATTAGGCTTTCCGACCCATTTGTCAGAGACAACAAGCATGCGAATGACGATGCCGTGCTTAGTTACATTAAATCCTCATTTTCTTCCTGCAGCAAAATAATTGACGTCAATGAGTTGTGGTCGCGTTTTAAAGCCATAACACGTATCTCACTGTGAACGCAGCTATGTGCCATTAAAAAAGAACCGAAATAACAGAGAATACCCATGGATGAATCGTGACTTGATTCATATGAAGCGCAAGATCGAACGCTGTCGTAAGCGCGGTGACAAGAAACGGCTTCAAAGCCTAGTACACATCTTACAAGAAAAGATGCATGCAGCAAGAGACCAATTTTTTTCGTCTACTTTGTCTTCATTCATGACAGACCAACCCAAAAAATTCTGGCGTTACCTCTCTAAAGATAAAAACAGTATCATGGAGATAAAAACATCTGGTGGGACTACGAATGATCTTTCTGTCATAGCGCAAAGCTTCAACACCTTTTTTCAGTCCGTTTTCACGCTGACGGCCTCACATGCGCACATGCCATCTTATACGCTCGTCAAACAGATACCTGATGTACACATAAGTAAAGATGGCATTTTTAGCCTCTTGTGTAAATTAAACACAAAGAAAACGCCAGCTCCTGCTGATCTATCGAACGTTTTTCTCAGTATATATGCAATCTGGGTGTCAGAATACTTGTATAAAATATATATAACTTCATTAGAAACTTGTGTGATACCCGATGACTGGCGCTCTGCGAGAATAGGCCCTATTCATAAATCTGGCTCACCATTAGAATTAAACAACTACAGACCAGTTTCCCTAACGTCCACAGCTTGTAAGTTACTAGAACACATAATCTTTAAGGCAATTATGACACATCTGGAAGACAATAAACTGCTTCACGACAACCAACATGGATTCAGGTCTGGTCTATCGACTTCAACTCAATTAGCCGAGATAACTAATGATTTTGTAAATTCACTAAACCTTAAGGGCCAGATTGATGCAGTGTTTTTAGATTTTTCTAAAGCGTTCGATGTAGTACCACATAATGATTTTGGTAACGAAGCTTTACGCAATTGGTATTGACGAGAACATTGTCCCGCTGGGTTGCATGCTATTTGTCGTCAAGGAAACAATATGTGATGGTTAATGACGGCGTTTCTGACTCATTAGATGTACACTAAGGAGTGACGCAAGGGTCGGTGCTGGCACCATTATTGTTCTTGGTGTATATAAATGATATTTATTTTTCAGTTCCAACCACCTGTGAAAATTCCGGCTTTTTGCGGACGATTGTGTTGTTCATGCCGACATTAATCATCATTCTGACCAAGCCAGACTTAACGATGCACTGCACTCCATCTGCGCCTGGTGTGATACGTGGGGCTTGAAACTCAATGCATCAAAAACAGCATCCATCACAGTTAAGAACAAACAAAATCCATTGGCATTCAAGTATACCATTAATAACGCTTATGTTAAAAAAACTACGCAAGTAAAGTATATCTGGGTGTCACGCTCACCAGCAATTTAAATTGGGAACCCCATATAAACAACATCTGCAGCAACGCACTAAAGAAATTATTATTTCTAAAACTTAAACTACGTCATACTTCACCCTCTTTAAAACTTACTGCTTACAAAGCGCTTATCAGACCTAAGTTAGGAAATGCAGACCTGGTCTGGGCCCCGTACCAAAAATATTTAATTAAAAAAACAGAGGGGGTCCAAAACCTCGCTATCAGGTTCATCTATTCTGACTATTCTCGTTTCGCGAGCGTATCTGCCCTTCGCGAGAGGGCAAAGCTGAAGACACTCGCTCATCGTAGAATAGTCTCTCGTTTAAAATTCATCTATCAACTGTACCATGCTCACTTCAAAATACCACCCAATCGTTACATAACCGACCCGCCCATGCGCTTTGATCGTACTCATCATAATGAGACAGTAAGACAACCATTCAGTCACCTCAACGTTCATCAGTACTCATTATTTCCTCATGCTCTTTCAGTATGGAATAAGTTACCGGAAAAAGTGGTTAATGTTGACACAACACAATCGTTCGCCCATCTCGTCAACGACCTTGCGCTTGATTTTTGAAACACTGCAAAATATCAATAATGTTCCTCATTAGTGCTGTGAATTTTTCTGCATTTGCACCTTGTATCGCAATTATTGCTACATATCATGTTCCTCCCTGATGTTGAAAATTCTCGTAATTTTATAACTTGTATTGCGTTTTTTTATATATGCTTTCTATTCTGTTTCTGATTTTGTCACTGACATTTGTGTACCCACACCTGCTTGGGCCCGAACAGGGCCTGCAGTATTTGGAAATGAAAAAAATAATAGAAAAAATATAATGGGACCCGGTCTCTCTTTTTTTTCCCCTTCGAGTTTCCGTATTAGTTTTTCGCGTGCACACGTTTCGGCCGTATCTCTTATACAAAAAATACCCTCCCACAATCTGTTCTGTTTTGGATGAACAAACGTTAGTTTCGCGAAAAATAGCTCCATAGCGGAAACAATTTATATCGCTAATAAAATCACTCGCGCTAAGGGTATAGGTAGCTTGCACGCTGAGAGCATTGGTTATAGCTCGCTAAAGATAAAGTGCGTGAACGTGGAAGAAAGTTTTTTTTCTTTGTTTTAAACTGTGTATATCCTCTTTACAATGCCATCAACAGTCACTCTAGCACAGGCTGTAACTCTTCCAAAAGCGCAGCTACCACTGTATACGTTGATTCAAGTAATGTGATACGGCCGATCATTCTTAGTACGTTCATAAAAATTGATTTTATGTCACAGGGAAGCACGATTGCAAAGCACACTGTTCTTATACCATGAAAAAAGAAGCGTAAAGAAAACGTTACGCGCCGTGCTTTTAAAAGACAGGACGCATAGGATGTCATTAAAGAAAGGCTTTCAAAAGGTCGCTTTCATGGGCGACACTGTGATTTTATGCCCGTTACTTCCTCGGCTATTGTGCGCGCCTAATATTGAGGGCAACAAATACTTTACGAGTTTGCCACTTTCTGATCCAAAATGTCAGTGCCCCCGTATAAAATTTTAATAGCATGCACTGACGCCCATATAAGCAGCCGCCCTGAAAAAAAAGCTACATAGGGTAATAAAATGAAGAGTATACATATATAGGTACCATCGAAATGTTAGTAGTGCACGTTGTACCATTTTTTTTAAACCTCTTTGGGCTGCAAGCGGGAACAGGCGTTGAGCGCGGAGCGTCTGTGCCTCCTTCATGAAGGCCAATCACTTGAATTAAATCGAAAATACCTGTTGTTGGCACTGATTCATTCTTACATAATGGAAACGCAAAAGGACAAGGACAAGAAAGTGGACAGTACGAGCACTCGTGTTGCGCACTTTCTTGTCCTTGTGCTTTTAAATGCGAAGCATTTCTTAGCGGACTGCAGGGACTTTGAGTGTTTCTATCTATCTATCTATCTATCTATCTATCTATCTATCTATCTATCTATCTATCTATCTATCTATCTATCTATCTATCTATCTATCTATCTATCTATCTATCTATCTATCTATCTATCTATCTATCTATCTATCTATCTATCTATCTATCTATCTATCTATCTAGCCGCCTGCATCTGGGTGCTCTCGTTATCGCCTCCTTAACTTGGGGTCGACGATCAAACTTAGTATGGGAGGGTAAGAGGCAGGGTTGCCGTTGGGTGGACTTCAAAAGGAGCCAGAACTCAAGCCAAAAGTAGCCAAAGTAGCCATGCCATTTAATATTATCGCCAAAATTGTAGCCGAAATGGAACAGAAGTGGTATTATGAGCAGATCATTTAGTATTGATCAATTAAATAGTAGCATTTTGAATAAGTAAGACCATAGAAAGCCACCGATAAGTTGGAAATAAATTAAATGAAAGAAATATGATAAATTCATTACGCGTGCATATGTTTTATGTAGAAAATATGAGTTCTTGCCAGACACAAAGTTACATTAGAATATTCCAGCCAGCAAGTCAGTAGAAACATGTAAGTTGACACAGATTTTCGTTGAAGCTGCAGACGAAATTCTGGTTGTAGATGAACAGACCAGCTAAATTTTGTTGCAGAGGTCTGTTTTCCCAAGTTTACACGAGAACAAGCACTGCACATTAAAATTACTCGTAAAACTTGCGGGTGGCATCACAACAGATGGCGGGAAGCTTGAGCACCGAGCTGGCCACGCGTTCGTCATCATTCGCGCAAATTCGCCACTCCATATTTGGAGACGCGCTAAGCGTCGCGTAAGGGTGCCTCGATGCGCACCAGCCTACTGGCGGGTCGAGGACGACCGTATACGCATCCGCTGAAGCGAGAAAAAAGCTTAAAAATAATGTATTTCGTCTGCAAAAAATGAGAAAAAATGGCTTCTTAATGCGCCCAATCAGCACTTTAAAAGTAGCCAGAAAATAGCCATGGCGCCAACTGCAAATTTTTGTCGCCAGACGGGGTCGAAAAGTAGCCAATTTGGCGCAAAGGTAGCCATCAACGGCAACCCTGGTAAGAGGGTTTGACAAATGTGTCTGGCTGGTCATGACATGAATAACTTGAAAATCCCGTCGCGTACGACGTCAGACCCTTTCCTCCAGACACGTGTGGCACATACCCGTATACCACGGGTCACGGTATGCGGGTATGCGCCAGAGGTGTTTGACAGTTTATATCGACCCAGAATGGCATGAGCAGACATTGGTAATTTAAATGCGAGAGCGTTAAGAAAAAAAAAACGTCAGGCCTGGCGTGTTTTTTCACAGTCACAGCGAAAAATTCCAGCTTCCGCTGAATAATTCCAGCTTTCGCTGTGACTTTGAAAAAGTCACAGCGAAAGCTGGAAGAGCGGCCTTTCTAGAGCCTTTTTTAAACACTCTTGGGGCAACTACTACAAGCAACACTTGCATGGTACCATAGGTCGGCAAAATAAATGGAGCTCACTCAGACTCACTCAATAAATATATTTTTCGCTTAGGACTCACTCGGACTCAGACTCACCAAAATTTTGCTGAAGCAGACTCACTCGGACTCAGACTCACGAAATTTCTCTCCAACCAAACTCACTCGGACTCAGACTCACCGGTGTTTTCGTCATCCAGACTCACTCGGACTCAGACTCACTAAACTTTTCCTCAAACGGACTCACTCGGACTCAGACTCATGAATATTTTCGTCAACCTGACTCACTCGGACTCAGACTCACCAAAATATATCTCAGCCGGACTCAATCGGACTCAGACTCACGAAAATATTACTCAGCCCGACTCACTCAGACTCAGACACACGAACATATAACGAAAATATAACTCAGCCACCAAAACTCACCAAAATATTTGTCAGCCGGACTCACTCGGACTGATACTCACCAACATTCTCCTGAAGCGGACTCACTCGGACTCACAGACTCGCCTAACTTTTTCTCAACTAGACGTACTCGGACTAAAAATTAGCAATATTCGATTTGGCCCGGCTCATCCAATAAATGTCGAAGGAGCACCATAAAATACCTGATGTATAGAATGAACACATGTAAAGGGTTCACAAGTGCCAGGCAACCTTCAAAATGTATGTATGATAGCTTTCAACATACAAAAAGAAGTTATTTCCCGTGCATCGCAATGTCTATTGTAAAGAGAAATTCAACATTACACGCGATTTTTGCAATATTGAGAATGTTTTCTTTAAATATAAGAATGGGTCTACGGACCTTCGAGGAACATTAGGTTTTCATTCCTGTTACCTTTGAAATGCGCTATGCGCATGCGCCGTTTGTTTTCAATGGGCGAGCGGGTACGGGCATTTTTAGCAGGCCCAATTATAAATGAAGTCCTTTCTTTCGCTTTGCCGTTCGAAGGCCTAATCACGCTACTTGGGAACGAAGAAAGCTTGACATTACGTTATGGCGCTTTTCTAAACACATTCATCAAACTGCCAATGGTCTTGCAGTCGATTTACCGCTCATTGACGACGCGAAAAAGAAAATAATATGAGGCGGCCATCTTTTTGCAGAATCGAGCTCACCACCCTTGAAAAATTTTGGAAACATGGTTATAGGTTGCATGGTTATGCCTCTCTAAAGTTTCGAAAACACCTGCCACGATAGTCTAGTGGTTGTGGTGCTTGACTGCTGACCCGAAGATCCACGGCATCGAATACTGGCCGCATTTTCGATGGATGACGAAACGCTTGAGCCATGTGTGCTTATATTTTGGCGCACGTAATGAACTCCCCAGGTAGCCAATATTTCCGTAGCCGTCGACTATACGGCGCCCCTCATAATCACATAATGGTTCTCGGACGTTAAACGCCAATAATTATTATACTAATGTTTCGAATTATAGAAATGCTAAGTTCGGTTTTAGTCGATGTCATGCTTTCGCAAAGTGATTGCGGATAATAGAGGTTGGTATTTCACGTCGCATAGCCAAGATGTGGTTGTCAGAGACGCCGTATTGGAGGGCTTCAGATATTTCGACCACCCAGGGTTCTTCAACGTGCATCTTAATCTAAGTACACGGATTGTGACTGCGTTTGTTTCTAGCAAGATATTTTTCTGAGCCGGCTAAGAACCAGTTGTAACTGTTAGTGACTACTCTATCTCGTGGATAATGGTAAAGAGTCGTATCAGTACCACGCTGGATACGGACACAAGGCAAAAAGGAACGTGCATAGGCGCACCGATGAGAGCCGGTCAGTGTGTTCAAAGGTATGGTCGAAGCTTTTTGCATGGTCTGGTACAGACCATGCAAAACGAGGTGGCAATTTTCTGCTTTCCAAAAACCCCAATTGGCTGACAGTCAAGCCGATTGCAAGAATGCCGTATTGAAAGGTGGGGACGCGGACGCCGCTTCACAGTGATCGTACTAGTCCCCAGAAAGGACCGGAATATTCATTTCTAAGAACAAAGTCACTGGACAAGCAGCTGAACTGACAACTGGAGGGTTTACTACAAACCAGACGCAATAAGTTCACATAGCTAACCCTGCGCTATTAGTAATTTTATTTCTTTTTATTTTCACTGCGCCGCTATTATATCTACCCTTAATAACTTATTATTTGCATTGGTTTTTACTTCGATGTAACTGCTAATCTCTTACGCATTCTCAAATGCACAGCTCCCCTCTGTAATTCCTTCTGGTCTTCAGGGAACTATTAAATAAATAAATGATTGAGGAGCCTATTTTCAGCGGGTAAATGGGGCCGCGGAGGTTGCCATAACGTACTGTTTTTCTTTGCAGAATAACAGACTGATGGGCAATTGGTGTGGATTCATAATGACATCTAGTGATTCATGAAACATATGAGAAATGCGCTAATTTGTCTCCCATGAGGGGACACTGCTCAGCGAATTATGATCGAAAGCCAGTGCTACAACGAATATAAAATGAGTGAGATGAAGGCAGGACATGCGCTTTTTTAGATGCGAAGCATCTTGTGGCGAAGCTTAATCCGGTGGTGGTGGTGGTGGTGGTGTGCCGGCGTGACCACCCTTACTGCGCATGCGCAAACCCTTTCAAAAAAAATAAAAATAAAAAACCTCCTCTCCCCGTCTCTCTCCTCTAGGCATCCCTCCCCGCGGCAACCACACCCTCACTGCGCATGCGCCTCCCCTCCTCTCTCCCCTCTTGCGCTCCCCCCTCTCTCCTCTAGGCATCCCTGCCCGCGGCGTCCGCACTCCCACTGCGCATGCGCGTCCCCCCTCACTCTCCTCTCCTACGCTCCCCCCTCTCTCCTATACGCATACCTGCCCGCGGCGTCCACACTCCCACTGCACATGCACGTCCCCCCTCTCCCCCTCTCCTACGCTCCCCCCCCCCTCTCTCTCGCCTCGCAACGCCGACGCCGGCAGTGTCTGCTAGCGAGTTTCTGTTTAGAAAAAGTTTATTTCATCATCAGACGCTACGAACGCATCGAAACAGCGTGTATACCACAAGGACAATAACATACACAAATGACAGCACAATATACATGAAACGTTTTTACAAAAATGTCCAAGTCCACAAAGTGTCCGTAACACATGCTGCTAAGGACTAACGTACACACACACTCATCACAATATACACAATGTACATAATGATGTATATACACAATACACATGACTCGGTGAACATGTCAGCAAATATGTACAATAAATGTTATGGTGCATGTTATTTACATAATGTATACAGCGTTAGTGAAGTGTATATACACAAGAACCTACAAGCATACGGTGACATGCGCACACGAAAATAATAAGCACATCCAGTTTATATGTGCTAACCAATGACGCTCTGGTGGCCTGGCTACAGGAACCAGGCCAGATGAAAAACTAGCCGTACACGTCCATCGACTACCGACAAGAAGCGGCATGACCATTGCCGTAGAAATTCCTCTTCCCCAAGGAAGAACAATTCCTCCGACAAAAAGGACAGTAGTTCGGAGTATAAGCATTCCAGTATTGGAAACAGAGCACGACGACGGTGACCCGCTGCAACAGCCTCGCACCTGTTACGCCACAAACAAAAAGCACCTGCAGCAATGAGAAGGCGTGCAAAGCGACTATGCGAACAACGACCCGATGTTACAAAACGATTAACACCTAGGCCACGGAAACCGGCGTTAACGGCTCTCCAAAATACTTTTGCAGTTACACAATGCTGCAGCACATGCTGGTTGGACTCTTGTAACGGACAGTTAGGACAAGTGGAAGATGGGACCATGCCCCACCGCTCTAGTCTGTTCTCGTGTTGGGAGTATTCTCCATCCCAGACGCCACATGAAATCACGGAGATGGCCAGGCAGGGAGGATTCTGTTATCGCGCTCCACGAGACGCGGCTCGACCGTGCTAGACGGGCTGGAGGAACCAGAGGGAGTAGCAGGGCCGCTGTTGTATCTACAACACGGTTTTCTAGAATGTCCACATCGGGACAAACCTGCTGTGCGTGGCGATAAAATGCTACCGCTGTGGAGTAAAACACGGGCACGTTGAGTGCTTGCGGCGCAGAGTTAAGCCGTGTACCCGGTAACAAATAGCGTATCTTAGTGCCTAAAAAATAGCAGGCAAGAGCACGCGCGGGACACTGATCGCCGTGCAACAAGCGAAGCAAGAATCTCAGGGCAAGCAGCGGGCAGCGAACAGACACGGATGGGAACGCGAATCCACCGCTGTTGCGTGGTTGCCCAAGCGCAGCACGGCAAACCAGCTCCCTTCCACCTGACCAGAAAAACGAGCCAAGTAGGGATTGCATCGACCTTGTTATTCGTAATGGGGGGCTGTACGACATGAGATATGTACCATGCACGACCGCAAAATACAGTCTGTACCAAGTACCTTCTTTCCAACAAAGGTAAATCATACTCTTGCGCTTCCCGGACGTGTCGTTTTACTTCTTCGAGTACTGAAGCCCACACGGAGGCTGATATACCGTAGTAGGTGTAATCAATCCCCAGAATGCGAATAGAGTCGCTTTTTTGAAGACCGAAAACGGGACTTAGGCAGGCGTCTGGGGAACCAATGAATAAATACCGACATTTTGAAAAATTTAACGCAGCCCCTGAAATAATCCCATACTCAGCAAAAAGTCGTAAGCTACGGGATAAGCTGTCTTCGTTCTTCATATACAACGTTATGTCATCTGCGAAAGCTGTCACCTTCACGGTACCACTGCCAGGCAGTGGAAGACCTCGAACGTATGGGTCGTCAAGTAGCGAGCGCAGGAATGGCTCGAGGCTCAGTACAAAAAGTACTGGGGATAGAGGACAGCCTTAGCGAAAACCGCGGGTAACAGGAAATGGAGCACTCTCATGACCATCAAGAAACAACGTACTGTATATATGCCTATATATATTTCTGAGAAGGTCGATGAAGTTTTGTGGGAAGCCAAACGCTGCCATTACGCTAAATATGTAGCTATGTTCAAGGCGGTCGAATGCCTTTTCTTGATCTAGTGAAACCAAGAGTCCACGTGCTGATCTCGCCAACGTGTACGCAATTATGTCGCGCGTAACATAGGAGAGACTATGAATTTCTCTTCCAGCAATCGAGCACGCCTGATGATGTCCTATTAAGGAAGGCATCAGGCTTCTCAAACGTCGAGTGATAACTGCTGTAAAAGTTTTGTAATCTACATTGAGAAGCGTAATTGGTCTACATTCCTCTGGGCGAACTGACGATGGGTCATGTTTCGGTATTAACACAATTCGGCCATCGTGAAAGCTATCAGGGAAATCAAAGCTCTCGAAGCAGCGGCGAATAACAGAAGTGAAAGTGGCACCAATGTCCTCCCAAAAGGTTAAATAAAACTCAACGGGCAACCCGTCCGGCCCAGGGGCCGCACCACGCTTCATGGATGACAATGCCTCTTTCACCTCATCAGCTGACGGAACTGCACAAAGTTGTGCAGCTACCTCTGGTGGAACCTGAGGCAGCCCACTAAACATTGTGGCTGTCTCGGCGGTGCTATGATGCATTGACATTGTCGTACGAGCCATATTTTCAAAGTGGGCTATGAAAACTGATCGATCACGCGCTGGTGGTAACGCAGCGGTAAGGTTCTGAGCTCCCAGCGTACTCGACTGTCGGAGCAGCGAGCTTCTCGCAAAGCGCAGGACCTCGGGATGAGCACAGGAAGGGAGACGATTGAGGCATACCTGATTAATAGGGCAGGGAACCAGTGCGTCAGTGCCCCATCACTAGATCTGAGCCAGAACGAGCTGGCATTTTTGAAAGATAGCCTCTCTTGATGTGAGGTTTAGATTGTGCGCTGCCGTTTTTTGCTCTAAATATGGGTTGACAAAAAAAAAAAAGAAAAAAAAAGAAAAAAAGAGAAAAAAAAAGAAAAAGAAATGGCGCCCATGTCTGTCCGTTCTTCACTTTGTCCCCGTATTGTTTGCGCCAGTAATGTTTTTTCTCTAGAAGAGGGCCGAGGTTTCTTCGGCTGCTGGGACTCAGAGCGGCTATCCTGGGTGCCGTCCGAGCTGGTGCCAGCCGTGTGCGCACGCTTAAAGGAGCCCTGACATCAAATTTACGCATGTTTATTTTTTTGCATCCGCGAGTAGCTATCGACCCCCCAAGTAACGATTCTCGACTCAAAATGCAGCGGAGGGACGAATAAGTACCAGTAATGTTGATAAATATATCCGGTATCGAACGCGATTCAAAACGGGAGGAAAACCCGCCAAATTGTAGTGCTGGTAGCGCTACCTCGCGGCCACGTCGGGGCCGCTCCCCAGCTGACCCCGCTGCCACAAAAAAGGTGACGTCACGTCCAGCTGACATCGCTGACATTTCGTCTGCTAGGAGCGGCAGGCTCGCGATCCTGCGTTAAAAGCAATGTATTTATCAACCTCGGCCGTACTGCCGGAGCACAGGAACACCAACTACGCACCTCATGTCGCGGACGTTTGGCGAGTGAATCATTGCTTTCAGCTGCAGTAGGGCACACGTATACAGTGGGAATAGCCCCGGCCTGGAGACTGTTGCATTCTTAATTTTTAGTGGACCAGTGGTGAGTAGGAAAATTTACCCAATTTCTGTGGCGCGTACCTGTTTATGATGATGATAGTTTTTGGTCCGTCGGACAACGAAAAATTTGCTAAACAGCTTCGCTGTTAAAAAAAATTAAAAAAAAAGAAAGACTGAAAAATAAAACAACACGATGTTCGCATGACCCGTCCTACGGACGACTGCGGAGCAACCTGGATATGGCACGCTATAGAACACACTGAGACAGGGCGTAGGGAATTGTGTGGTAGGCCGAAGGCACTTACGCCTTGTGTCTTAAATAACGCGACCAACAGGTCGCGTCCTTCAGGAAACCCGTTCTCCCGGTAGTTGATGGCAAATAACATCAATCCACCGGTTGTGTTATGCGGGTATGCGCCACAGTCTATATCGACCTAGGAACGGCGAGAAGAGACAGCGACAATTTTAAACGTGAGAGCGTTGAGGTGCCCGTGTTGCAGAAGATCCGGTGTCAGCGTCGGTAGAGTTGTCGGTGAGGCAAACGTGACGGCGAATGCAAAGAACAAAATTTTGGATTTTGAGTCACAGTCGAAGCCATGAATTCGGCGTGGCTCTCAGTTATTCTATGAAAGTGCCATGCCAGGTCATGAAACTCCTTTTTGAAAGGACCCTATGGACAGTGTCATGAGGCATCAATGTAAATTGTGGTTTCAGTGTTGCCAATCTGCTTTGAGAAAAGTGTAATAAACATTACATATTTACTCCTATGACTTAGCGAGCTATATTCAAGCGCTACTCGAGCCCGGAAAAATACGTAAACGAATGCTATGTACGATAAGCACATCATCACACCGAAGCCTGACTTGGTTTGGATAAAATTGGCGTCTGTGCAATTAAATGAGTGTTCACGCTACGTCGAACCGTAGGGTACCCTTTCAGCGTCACTGTATGAGGTGGCTGGTAAGCCTATGATATGCACACAAGTAATTCATGTACACAAACACGTCGATCCCCCTCGTAACGCTTCGTTCAGAGCCAAGCAAATCCAGCATAAGCAGTAACACGCTCACTGCTTGTCATAAAACCGATTACCACAGTGCGTGGGACGTTCCAGGATTTCTTTTTACAGCGAAAGCTATTATGAGATCACAACAATGGCGTTTCTGCGCCGTAGTTGTCCGCCGCTGCCGCCGCCGGTGTCCGTAACCAATATCGCACGAAATAAGAAAAAAAACTAACTAAATAAAAAACACCTATGATAGAATGGGAATCGAACCCGGGTCATCTGCGTGGCAGCCCAGCACTCTACCACTGAGACAGCACTCTACCACTCACCAAAGTGCGATGCAAACTGACCCTAGCAGGATTCATGTCGAGTATGGGAATCGCGTTAACGTGTGTTGTAAAGCGTTTTAGAACAATTAAAGTAACAACCAGGCGTCACACAATGCGAATTGAATAACGAGCGGGTCGTTCAATGCTCCAGCCCATTACAAAAGCATCAGGCATAATTTTTCATCGTCGTCAGTCACAGCATCAACAAAGTGCACATAATGCGTTAGAAGAGTGTAGCGGGTACCGCGCTTTTCTGAAGAATGACGAATAATGGCATAGTAGACGCTTCCCCACTACACAAAAATTATGATGATTTATGGCGTAGTGCATCGGCGTAGTACCATGCAAGTGCGCTTGTAGTAGTTGCCCCATGAGTGTTTAAAAAAGGCTCCAGGATGGCCGCTCTCCCAGCTTTCGCTGTGACTGTGCTGCGCGTTCAGCGCAGGCCTGGCGGTTTTTTAACCTACCAAATAAATAGTACTTCATGAGTGTGAATCAGCCTCTCTGGAAGCGCTTGCAATTGATGCCGATTAATCGACTAATCGACAAAAAAAACATAATCGATAGCAAATGACGTATTAACTTATTAACATCGATAGCCTGTATTTCTGGCTAAACCAGTACATGAATGATCGTTTATCGATAAAAAAAATTAATCAACCATCCCTACAACAGGTCTGGCCCAATGAATATCCTGACATTCCATTACAATATTCACGCGGAATAGTTTCCGGATTTCTATAGCAGTTGAAATACGCATTATTCTGTTGCGCATGTTTCCTCCGGCGTTCTTGAAGTCCTCAGGCAGTGAGCCGGCGCGTCAAATTCTCTGGAAGTCTTCAAACGCCGCCTTCGGAACGCCCTTCAGCAACTTCCTATTCGGGTAAGCTGACTGTTAAAGCACGCAAAGGGAATTGAAATGTCGCGTTACCATGCCGACAGACAGAGTGTGTCACTGTCAACAGACACTCTGTTTTGCTCATTTGCTTCAACATCGCGGGCAACCGGCCATGTCTTTCCTTCCTCCTCCGATAGCGTAGCCGGGGAGCCACATCACGTTCCGATGAAGAGCCCGGCGTCTATATAATTTTTCCTTCTCATGCGCTTTTGGCTTTGGGGTGCATTTTAAGAGGTGGCAGTCAGCGTTCTGTTTGTAAGCATAATGACAGTCACGTATACCGAAGCCTGCTATACTCAAACCACTGCGTTTATCGGGGGCGGGGAGGGGGGGGGGGTACCTTGCGAATCTGACCTTCCTTTCTTATCTCTGCTCCCTAGGGAGAAAAGCGAGCGGCCTCTGTTTTTGAATTGCAACCGTTTTCGTGCCCCGCTGCCGTGTCATATCTTGCACACAGGTTCGCCACTGCGTGACCTTCGTGCCGCCGCGCTTTTGCGTTCGCAACGCCCCAACCTCGTCGCAAGCTGTTTTACAGCAGAGCTGTTGTGGCCGAGGTTTGCCGTGGGTTGTAGATAGAAAATTCTCGTCATCATTTACCGGCACGCGTTCAGCGGCCGCCGCAGCATTCATTACATATGGTTAACTAGAGAAGCTGAAACATAGTGGGATTTGCTCAATTTCTGTAGCACATACGCGCTATAGGAATTTTACAACGGAGTTGTTAAGGTGGAGGTTTTCCGTGTGCCGTAGGTAGAACATTATTATCATCATAATAGGTTGTAATTATTAAAGCTATTTGGTCCTGGAATTACCAAGCGATACTCATTCGACCCGATCGATACTCGGCCAATATTCATGATTTACAAAGCGATCACGTGAACAGTTCATGCACCGGCGCGACGTGTGCCTAGTCAAACCAGGACCAATTCTGTTCTGACCAGCTCTGCTGCGCACAAGCCTTGCGTGACTCGGTGCAAGCTGCGCAAGTTTTGTCTTTGTGCGTGTGTATTAATGTCCTTTAGGTTCAATATCTGCTTCGTCTGTGTATGGACGTAGGTTAAAAACCACGTCGTCACCGGTTTTGTTTGGCAGTGATGGAAAAAGATGGGGGTGGTTTATGCAATTACACTGTCATGTGGAAAGAAGTATTTTGGGCAAACGGGACGGTGCATTAATGTTCGCCTCAGGGAGCACCACACAGCTGTCAAGAATTCCGCCAGCACGAATTTAGCTATGCATTGCAGAACGTGCCATTGTGAGCCATTGTTTTATAAAACACAGGTATTATACAGCAATTTTAACCAAACCTTTCGCGAAATTGTGGAAGCATACCACATACATGTAAATCAGGGCGCATGCGTCAGCCAGACTTCGGTTGCTCTGCATGATAAAGAGTTGCAATTTTTGAAACATGTAATCAAATGATTCCCTATCACGACATATACGCGCCACGTGATCACTTTTATTGTGTGTACTTATTTACTGCATGTGTGATGAAATAAATCAGTTGTCAGTAGCGCTCGTTTGTGTACGTGTCTCTCAGTCCTAAGTCCGGGTCGCGCTGCCCTCATATAACCATGGAAAAAGAATGTGGGCAGAAACCATCAATGCTATAGCTTCGATAAATTCTGCACCCTTCGCTTTAACAGTGAAAATGTAGCTCGCCGTAGTTTGTGCGATGTCAACAGAAAAACATTCTCCTGAACCGGAGCGAGCTCTCTTAGTCCTCTTCCTCATCGCATTCATCGTCGTCTTCATATTCTGCTTCGCTCACAAAACTCAAGCGCCGATTTGTCCCGGTGTGGGATGCAATAAATCTGGATGGCCGAGACGACGAGTACAGGGGCAGAGAGAGAGAAAGAAAGAAAGAGAAATGAAGATAGAGTACTAGAAAAATTCAAGGCGGGGGGGGGGGGGGGGGGATTTCTTCGCTAGGCGAGATTTGAACTCGCGTACACACCATACGAACGCAAGCGTCTTGACCACTCGGCTATTCAGACACGCTAGCACAGCACAGCATAGCCTTATATGGTACAGTCACGGCCACTCGATTGAACGACCGTGGTACAGTATAGCAAGGGGGGTGGAAAAGGCAAGTGAGGGATAGTAGGACATTAGTCAGGGAGAGGAGAGGTAAGGAGGATAGGAGAGGGGAAAACATGCCGTAGAAAGAGAAAGAGAGAAAGGGGGAAGGGGGGAAAACAAATGTCCGAAAGAAAAAGATGAAGAGAAAGAGAGAGAACGATATAGAGAATAAAAGAACAAGATAGAAAGAGGAAGCGAGCAATAGAGAGATGGAGGGAAAGAAATAGAAGATAAAGGAAGGATGATAGAAAGGCACGGAAAGAGAAGGAAATTGAGAGAGAGAGAAAGAAATAGGGAGATGAGGGTGAGGCGGAAGAGAAGGCTTCCAGCTCCGCTGCTACTTCAGTTTTCGCACTACTTGTATGGCGCTGCCAACTGATAATAACTATATTAAATTACTATACTGCGCATGAGTGTAACATATGCTCACTTTTTTTTGTTTCTTTTTAAAATTTGGAACAGAACAGAACCACTAATCAACATCTGTAGCAGCAGTCAAGGCCAAGATCATGTGCTTCCTGAACATTTGAAATGGTTTGCGTCCGGTGACTAAGGTACCGAGAAAGAAACCGAGACCTTGTCCCAAGATCAGTCTGTGTGCCTCCGGGATCGGCATATTATCCGATGACCATAGAGTTTCATACAATAACCTAGGGAGGAATCTGGCGCTGCGATCGTTGTACCACCACGGGAATGATGGAAAGTACAGGCTTCGGTTTGGATAGCGTTAGCTAGCGAACTGTCTACAAATCTTTTATTGCGATAGCAATTATATGGACACTCTCGGCTGATTTTCGCCGTTGCCGTCTGTCGACGCCGTCATGTCCCGGATATGTATATGTATGTGTATATATAAAAAAGGCATAAAGAAAAATAAATCAGTAGAAAAAAATTCCTAACCACCTGACCGCGGATTCGAACCAGCGACCCCTCGCTCCGCAGCCTGCTGCGCTAGCCAACACAGCCAAACGCCATGCTCGTGCCAGCGATATAACGGCGAGCTATTCATATGCGCCATTTGCCGCGCGCGGTACGCAGATCTCGGAACACCTTGAGCGTGTTTTTTCTATCACGCAACGCTTTTACAGTTTCTTTCAAACTGAAAACTGCCATTGAGATGCGCAGGAAAAAGGGGCTCCCTTCTTTACCACTCATGATGTAGAAGGAAAAAAAAAGAACGCCGGGCACACTTGGCGTCAGACGCCACCGCGTGGCAGGAGACGCAGAGGGGTCATTCCACGTGCCGCAGTTTAAAAGAAAAAGAAGTATGCGTCGAAAAGTCTAACAGTATCATATAATCAATCCTTGGCCAATCCCCCTGAGTGGGTATGAGCCATGTCAGAAGCAACAACATCAACAACAACAACAACAGGATCGGCTTCTGCATTGTCGACACTCGCAGCGCGTTGCTCAAATACAAACACGTAACAACTGCGACAGTTGTTAGTTCACGCTTGTCCTGTGTATACCTATGCGTCCGTTTCGAGCGTCCTTCTTTGTGCTGCAGCGGCGCGTTGCAAGTATCGAGCTGCTTGTCGTTCTTCGTGTGACAAACTAATTTCTTGCTATCGCATTCATTGCTTCGCCCTAGTGGCGAAACTGTGACTTTTTTCTACAGTTTCACTTTCGTTCTCCGAGCAGCGGGGGTAGTGGGGTGCGGTTGAAAGCACTCAAGCAGTGTCTTTGTTGTTCAAAGAGGCTGCAGACCGCTTGGTCTCTCAGTTTGCTGCGACGTTGCAGCTTTACAGGTTGTATTTGACAGTTTTAGCGAAGTGTCGTGCACTCACCGCTGCGCATAGACGTAGCGTCCCGTGCCAGTGCAGTATATCGCATGGAGTTCACGTTTTTTTATGAGCGCGTCTTGCGAAAACTAGTTCAAATCGACTGCAAAATGACGGCGAAGCGAAGTAGACGCACCGTCACGCTCCTCTGACTCGTCCTCACAACAAAACGAGAGATGCGTTGGGGGGCAGGCCACTTCGACAGACGCACCTGGCATCGCAGCAGATGATATGTTAAGTGTTTCTTACTGAATAGAGTGCTGTTATTTCCGTGAATAGATAATGCATACTTTCGAGGGGAAAACAAGGTGTTTGTTTGCAAGTGTTGTAAAAAATAATTCATTAAATTGTGGTGCCAAATCTGGAACACAATTGCAGAGCAACGCATTCCCTGGTGGTTTAATTTGTCCAGGTTTCCCTTCCATCTCACGGTCACGGACACTTTTTGGGATAAGTTTTACGTACAATAAGATGAAGCAAGTTTTAATTGGAAATAACTTCATATCACTTTGTTTTACACTCGGAAAACAAGCGTGCGTAATCTCAAGAACGTAATCCATCCGAAGCAGACTTGAAGCCTGTACTTCCCATCATTCCCATGGTGGTACAAGCGCCACTGAACGAGCTCGCATAGACACTAGTGGCAGATTCTCCTCTAGGTATTATTGTATGAAACGCTATGCCTATGACACTCTCGTACACTGTAATGGCATGGATCAGTGCACCGACTATCGTGGGCCGATTCTAGAGGTGTTGCAATAGGGAAATTCGCCCTTTACTGGCGATACCAGACCAACAGGAGCACAAAAAAAAAGAAAGCAGAGGTAATAAACGTTTAGAAATATTGGACATCACTAAAAGAAATTCTTCCTTTGAAAAAACCTATTAATTACGCTCAGGCTATGTACGATTTCTTGTTTTACTCTGTCGTTGTGGAGGGAAGGGAGCGATCAACTAGCGCGCCTCTGAGGTATAGCCTATGAACTTGCAAATACATTGGAATCTTCTATCGTGCGACGAATAGAAGTGGATGACTGTCTCAAAGGAACGCTTGCTTTTTGTATTAAGTGCCGGAAATTGGAATTTCCAGCAGTGCCACACCGAGTTAAAGCCATTTTTGGACGATGGCACGCGCAAGTGCGGCTAAGACTGGAATGAAAGCAAACAGCCACAGCGCGTGTACTGGTTAATTAAACTCGATGAATTAGCGGTACTTTCTAAACCAATTTAACGTTTGTCGGTGTCCTTGCTCAGGATTGGGGTCACTTTAAACACCGCCAGCGTGTTGCAACTCATATTGAGCGCGACTCTACACCCTGCAGCTATTTCATTTTTAGATGTGAAGCATCTTAGAGCGGGGTTCAATCCGGTGGTGTGCGGCGTGACCACCCTTACTGCGCATGCGCAAACCCTTTAAAAAAATAAAAAAACCTCCTCTCCCCCCTCTCTCTCCTCTAGGCATCCCTACCCGCGGCGACCACACCCTCACTGCGTATGCGCGTCCCCTCCTCTGTCCCCTCCTACGCTCCCCCCCCTCTCTCCTCTAGGCATCCCTCCCCGCGGCGTCCCCACTCCCACCGCCACCGGTGTCCATAACCGCTATCGCACGAAATAAGAAAAAAAAAACTTTAAGAAAAAAATGTTCAGGATGGAACGGGGTTCGAACCTGGGTCCGCTCCGTGCCAGCCCAGTGTTCTACCACTGAGCCATGCCTGTGCTCGAAAACCCGTCGCACAAAAACCCTATACAAGCATTATGTCGGGAAGGAACCGCGTTAACATGCGCAATATAACGTGGCAGAAGAGTGAAACGACAACCAGGCGTCACAGAATGCCATTTGTGTAACCAGGCGTCACACAATATGAATTGCATTACGAGGGGGTCGTTGAATGCTTCCAACCCATTACAAAGGGCTCAGCCATAATTCTTCGTCGTCATCAGCCACAGAATCAATTAATAGAGTGGTGGGTACCTTGCAAGCGTACTTGTATTAGTAGCCCCAAGATAGATTGCAACGGGTTTTAGACATGGTGCTCTCCCAGCTTTCGCCGTGACTGTGCTGCGCGTTCCCCGCAGGCCTGGCGGTTTTTTTTTTACTAGGTTTGAATACAATGACCTGTACTTACGCAGGGGCTTCTAGCTCCTACGTGAATATTCCTACAGAAGGTGGTCCGTTTCAAAAGTAAACTTCAGATCTCAGTGTTGAAGCGTGTTATTCTGTGGAACTTCATAGGAAAATTTGAGTCTGGACCCATGTTCTCTGGAAACATCAAGAACACGTGGCATATTTTAAGTTCTCTTGAATCGACAATGACTGAAATTGTCGACCAGTTTAAATATGCGCACAAAATTACTGGCCAGGTCCTTTTTCTACTTTTCTGTCAATGAAGCTATGAAAAATGCTGCTAATAACAAGGGCTACATATTCACAAATACAATTTGACTTTTGCATGTGTGTATGTCGTTTCCACATTACATATGCATTGTTCAAGTAAAAACACACCAATTAAAGAAAAAATTAGCAGATCCCACGCCTTGCGAGAATTGCTTTCATATGAAGCTGTGATAGAGTAATTATCTATGCTGCATTTTTTGTCATTGAGCCAAGCGTTACGAGGTGGATCGACGCGCTTTTGTAAGTGTACTAGTTGAGTGCACATCGCGGGCTTATCAGGAACGTCGACTACACTGGATCACTTAAGGCCTCACATAACGTCAAGACTCATGTTAGAGCACAGACAGCAGTATTATCGAAAGGAAGTGCACTTCATGGTTCGATGATGTTAATATTACACGTAACTTTCATTAGCGCATTCCACACAGGCATAGGTCGGCAAACTCACTCATGAGTCGACTTACTCAGACTAACTCAGACTCAGACCGAGCCGTGAGTGTAAGTCTGAGTGAATCCGAATGAGTAATATTCTCATGAGTTTGAGTCCGAGTGAGTACGACTGAGAAAAACATTTTGGTGACTCTCGTGTTGCAAAAAGCCGGCAGATCCCACGCAGTGTGGGAATCGATGTATTGCGAAGCAGCCAGGAAGGAGCAAATCATGATTTATGTAATTTGCATGTCATGTTTTACATGTTAGGACCAGTCATTTATATTCGTCATACAGTCACGTCGCGCAATACCAATTTTTGTGTATATCAAGCTAGCGAACTCTACGCAAGCGCACCATGAGCGTGGCATGTAAATGGCGTTGTAGATGACATGCATGCCAAGATTTTCATGTTACCACCTGCCACTTATGTTCGTTATACAGTCATGTCACTCAATATCAAATTTGGTGTATCTTAAGCTAACGAAAACGGCCGCGAGCGCGCCATGAGCGTGGCATGCAAGTCATGTCGCACATGACAAGTCATGATTTCCATATTACCACTTGTCATATATGTTCGTCATGCAGTCATATCACTCAATACCAAATTTGGTGTATATTAAGCTAACGAAACAGCCGCGAGCGCGCCATGAGCGTGGCATGCAAGTGAAGTCGCACATGAGAAATCATGATTTCCATATTACCACTTGTCATTTATGTTCGTCATACAGTCACGTAACTCAATCCCAAATTTGGTGTATATCAAGCTAACGAAATGGCCGCGAAGCGCCATGAGCGTGCCATGCATGTCATGTCGCACATGACATGTCATGATTTCCATATTACCACTTGTCATTTATGTTCGTCATACAGTCACGTCACACAATACCAAATTTGCTGTATATCAAGCTAACGAAACGCCCGCGTGCGCGCCATGAGCGGGGCAGGCAAGTCATGTCGCACATGACATGTCATGATTTCTATATTACCACTTATTGTCATTTATGTTCGTCATACAGTCACGTCACTCAATACCAAGTTTGGTGTATATCAAGCTAACAAAACGGCCGCGAGTGTGCCATGAGCATGGGATGTAAATCATGTTGTTCATGTCATGCACGTCATTATTTGCAATATTACCGCCTGTCATTTATGTTCGTCATACAGTCACGTCACTCAATCCCAAATTTGGTGTATATAAAGCTAATGAAACGGCCGCGAGCGCGCCATGAGCGTAGCATGTAAATCATACTTTTCATGACAAGTTATTCATGAGTTTCATGATATGACCAGCCATTTGTATTCGTCATACAGACGTGTTTTGCCATACCAAATTTGGTATAAATCCCACTAACGATACGGCCAGGAAAGCACAAAGTCCTAGGCGGCTAGATAGATAGATAGATAGATAGATAGATAGATAGATAGATAGATAGATAGATAGATAGATAGATAGATAGATAGATAGATAGATAGATAGATAGATAGATAGATAGATAGATATATAGATAGATAGATAGATAGATAGATAGATAGATAGATAGATAGATACGCTCAAAGTCGCCGAAGTTCACTAACAACTGCTTCGCATTTAAAATAACTGTACCACAAACGAACATATTTGAATGTAACAGCGCAACGGCAACGAAAGAGAGAAAACAAGGACGCGAATAATCGCAACTCGCCCGAGCAGCCTCTTCAAATAAAACCAACACTTGCTATATTTAGGTTCAAGACTCGCCGACGCACATTCGGTAGGGACGCTTACGAGTATGATTACAAGTTATCATAACCCTTTAAAAACCAACGAGCGCACAGCAGTTGCGCTGTCAAGCCGGGATCCGCCGCAATAATTCCGGCGCTCTCGCTTTCAGTCTCCGCAGAGCCTCCCCTGCTGGTGGCGCCGCGGTGGCAGCCCGGAGGACTAGGCGCGCCACGCCGTCTCCGCTCCACGCGGCAGGCCGCACGTGTGTTTTCATTGAGCGGCCGTGCTCTAAGGCAAGTGGAGTGAGGAAGAAAAAAGAACAAATTGCTACATCCACGCTGAAACCTGAGCACGCCCCTGGTTTACTACACTGTAGAAATTCCACAATTAAATCCAATATCAGATCCAGAAACGGGTCTGGTACCGTTAAAGGAATTCCACCATTAACTCAGATTTCAGAACCACAAACGGGTCACTTTGGATAGATGTTTGTTCAAAAAAGAGGAAACAATCATCTACCACGTGCGCTGTTCGGATACCGTTGCCCTCACCAGGACTTGCGGTTTATGTGCTTTGGATCCGAAAAAAAAATTCTACGAAATTTTCTTTGTAGCCAAAAATTCACGCCGCCAAAAGAAGTTTCAAGAACAATTCAAGAAAAAAATTTCGAACATGCCTTCCCTTGGTCCCGTCTTTAGCGCTGTTTGTTCAAGTGCCATGCAGGTCAGTTGTGTAACCCAACCGAAGCCGCCTGCCCTTCCATCCAGAAGAATCCCCCCGCTACCCTTTAGTTTAGATGTGTAGAAACATTGTTACAGCCTTTTTTGGGATTGTATCCTCTCCATAGCCATGTCCCGCACCCACCGAGCTCGTGGGAACCAGGATAGAACGCAAATAAGGGAGGAAACAGTGGACTATCCACGTGCATAGTGTTTTACTTTGGATATTGACTACATGAAAGCCAAGATGTCCTTTAAGAACCCGGAAGAGTCTTCGATAGGACGATAGGACGAGGCGCGACGTCTTCGCGCCTCGTCCTATCGGTGAGCACCACAAGTATTTCCTACTTCCGTACGTGGTAACGTTCTTTTTTTGCTTATGTCGTGGTGGTGCTTGGCAGGTTCCTTTGTTGTTGTTTGTTTTCTCACGAGGAGCCTTACGAGGAGCTCGGGATGCTGGTACACGGAGACAAGAATCTCGCTGGTTCAGCCCCAACGCCCAAATAATGGCAGGATCGGATTTCCGAAAACGCGGAAGTCGTGTTCCGCGTCCCGCTTCTCTCACATCCACTCGCGACAAATGCCGGTTCTCTGCTTCCGAGAAATAAAGAGCGAGAATTCACCCAGAGC
The DNA here is from genome assembly GCA_030522465.1 of Rhipicephalus appendiculatus. Taxonomy (NCBI): domain Eukaryota; kingdom Metazoa; phylum Arthropoda; class Arachnida; order Ixodida; family Ixodidae; genus Rhipicephalus; species Rhipicephalus appendiculatus. The sequence continues at coordinate 116,973 of JALIZH010028915.1, read as the reverse complement.
AGGATTTCAGGCGTCGTGGTTTACCCGAATATTTTTTCCCTATTGTTGATCCCTCCATTGGAGAATACATTGCGCAAACTCGCGTCAATATGTGCGCCCTAAATCTTGACACTCACCGAGAGCTGTCGTGAATATTTGTAAAGAACAATTTTTGATGAAATGCGTAGTTGTATAAGAGCAATTCCGAATGCGACGACACTCGCCTTCATGTTGATGGAAACATGACTTGCTGGCAGTCCCGACCACGTAGCATGAAGCAGGCTGAACATGGTTTTCCATTTAGGACATTCACTGTGTTGTTTCAAGTGCGGCTTCCGGTACACTTTCTTCTTGCGTAAACAAGTTGTTCGGGCTGTACGAAAAATAAAGCCGACATTGTCACAGTGCTAATGCACTTCCCGTATAACATGGCTACAGTGCAACCACCAGAAATAGGTTTTTCCAAACCTTGAAGAAGAACCGCAAGAATAAAGGCCAAGAACTTTGGGTGAGTTATAGTGTAGATTTTGTGGCAACCAACAATTGTTAGATTTGTGTAGGAATGAGAACCATGAGCCGGAGACTATATATGAAGCGAGTCTAATTGTGCGGTTGCTGCGACATGGTATATTACCACGTTTAAAAGTTATGTAGCCGTATTGATAAGCATCCTTTCTGCCTGCTTCCACCCAAGAATATTGCAGTGTACGTGCAGGTAAGAACATACACATCTGGCATAGACATCTGCAAAAATCCTACCACACTTAATGGCGGCCGCAGTGCCTATATGACCTATATATCCACCTGCGATGCTGTAGGCTTCGATTTTTGTCGTGTTGTCGCCGGCGCGCGAATTCCCGGCCTTCGGTAATAAAGTCATGTCTCTCCTGGTACAAGCATGTAAAGCAATGACAACTCATCGAACGAAGATAAGGAGAGGAGAGAGAGAGAAGGAGAGAGAGAGAGGGGGGGCGCATGCGCAGTTGGAGTGTGGACGCTGTGGGACAGAGATGCCTAGAGAAGAGAGGGGGGAGCGTAGGAGAGGAGAGAGAGGTGGGACGCGCATGCGCAGTGGGAGTGTGGACGGCGCGGGCAGGGATGCCTAGAGGAGAGAGGGGGGGAGCGTAGCAGGGGGAGAGAGGAGGGGAGGCGCATGCGCAGTGAGGGTGTGGTTGCCGCGGGGAGGGATGCCTAGAGGAGAGAGAGGGAGAGAGGAGGTTTTTTATTTTAATTTTTTTTTGAAAGGGCTTGCGCATGCGCAGTAAGGGTGGTCAGCCGCACAGCAGCACCACCGGATTAAGCTTCGCCATAAGATGCTTCACATCTAACACCTGCCGGCGCGCACACCTCCTCAGCCTATCCTCCTCCTCCGCGGACAACGCCGCACAACGCCAACGCCGCACAACGCCGGAGGCCTGACATAGCCCGACTATGAAATGCATCCGCATTTAAAAAATTACTGGCTGCGGGCCTGAGCAGCACCATACTGATACGACCGCATGAGGAAGAACAAACTGCAGGGAACGTTGCGGTGTATACAAGTAGAAACTTTCAGGCCTGCCTAATTGTCTGACAACATATGCATATTGAAAAAAAAACGTGGATTAGATAGTAAAATCTTGAGATTTTTTTTGTGCATATGTCTTTGTGTATCTGTATGCGAGGTGGGGGGATGATATGCACGAACGTTCCCCGCAAGTATAACAAGTGACGATACGCGTGGACGGTCGAGTTGGCACGTACCGATTAAGTGAAATAAGGCACAAACACAAGCACATGTTACCCCATAGGCGTGCGCAGGGTTAAGAGGAGCCAAGTTTTACCGCAAAGTTTAAACACAAGCACATGTCCCCCCCCCCTCCATTTTCTTGTTCGTCAAGCCCGAAAGAAAACAAGCTGTGCAATGGCTGCAAAAGCAAAAATAAATAAATGACGGGCTGTTCACAACGCAGAAGGACTGAAAGGAGGGCGAGTTGGAACCTATCGATTGTTGTGTAGTGCACAAACAGACGAAACACGACGAACACGGGACAAGCGTAAGTCTAACAACTGAAATATTTTATTTGAAAAATACAAACACACACACGAAACGTCAGCCGCAAACGTGCTTAAGTATGATCTGTGAGCAGAATATCTTCCGATAGTGACATAGGCGGCTCACTTGTACAGTTGCTATCACACTTTGCCATGTCGTATGCCTCTGCAATCTTACGTATACAACGGCCCACTTTTGGTGCCCGGCTTTCCCAGGGCAAAGACGGAAGGTAAACAGCACGCAGTTATTTGAATGCAACGTCAGGGATCAGGGAAATTATGGGCAAAAATCTGCATGGTCCTAACCCTGTCCTTTAAACAGTGGTGGTACAGGTCCGATTAAATTAAAGTTATAGAGCAGACTTGGCGCACGCCTTTGATGTTTAAAGAGACGGTGGGCGGCGCGCCCATCCATTCAGCCCCCCCTCCACACTCGCCAATGGGTAACCGTATAACACAGGGGTCTCAATCACGCTGTCCGCGGCCCGCACATGGCAGTCTTCATGCCATATTTTTTCTACGAATATTCGACTGTTTGCGACATTTCTAAACGTTGCTCGCGTTATTTCCTCGCCTGTCGTGAATAATAACGATTTGTTCGGGCAAGCTACAGAGACGTGACTGGTCTTCAGCACATTTTTTTTTGTGAAACACCCCATGCGCTCAGCTTGCGTTGAAACATAACCGGGTGACCAAAAAATCTACACTTCAGGATTGGCGTCCAGATTTCACTAATTGTGGATACCGGTAAAGAAATGTTTCTCGAATACTGACGTCAAATCCCCCCTCAGAAATGACCTCAGGCTGCTACTTCGCCGCTTTTAAGCAAACATTGTCCACCGCATGAAGTCTGTATAAACCCAAACACATTTATTTACATGTTTATACTGGTATCTTATAATGATACACTTTCCCAGAAACCTTTCAGTCAATAAAAAAACCGGCAGATCCCACGCACTGTGGGAACCGATGTAATGCGAAGCAGGCAGCAAGAAGCAAATCATGCTGTACATAATATGCATGTCATTATTCACATGTTAAGACCCGTCATTTCTCTTCATCATACAGTAACGTCGTGCAATACAAATTTTGGTGTATATCAAGCTAGCGATCTGCACGCAAGCGCACCATGAGAGTGGCATGTAAATGGCATTGTAGATGACATGCATGCCAAGATTTTCATGTTACCACCTGCCACTTATGTTCGCCTTATTTGTTATCTCGAATCGCAGCGAGACGCGAGACCAATCTGCCTCCGTTTCGCATGCGTTCGCATTCTGGCGCTTTGCGCATCGTGCAGGCCCCAACCGCGTTCTAGAGTTTAAAATGACAGACAGTTTGTCAATTCCAAAGTGTGTTCCTCGAACGCTTGTGCCCACTGAGACGGGGTCTGTAAGAATGGAACGTGATGCGCGCGTCTCCCTCCTTGCATGATTAGAGACGCCGGACCAAGCGACGCTACGCAAGCAAAGCGCGAGCGCTGTAGAGTCCAACGCGACCGGCGTCCGTTTGCGCGCCCCGGAGCCCACCTGGCACCGTGCCAAGGCACAGCTGGAGGGACGGATGGACGGACATGAGCATGAGACATTAAAGGCTTTCGCCTTAAACATATGGTGTATATCAAGCTGGCGAAACGGCCACGAGAGTGTCATGAGCGTGGCATGTAAGTCATGTGGCACATGACATATCCTGATTTCTATATTACCACTTGTCATTTATGCTCGTCATACAGTCACGTCCACTCAATACGAAATTTGGCGTATATCAAGCTAGCGAAACGGCCACGAGTGTCATGAGCGTGGCATGCAAGTCATGTTGCACATGACATGTCATGATTTCCATATTAGCCTACCACTTGTCATTTATGCTCGTCATACAGTCACGTCACTCAATACCAAGTTTGGTGTATATCAAACTAGCGAAACGGCCGCGAGCGTGCCATGAGCGTGGCATGCAAGTCATGTTGCACATGACATGTCATGGTTTCCATATGACCACTTGGCATTTATGTTCGTCATACAGTCACGTCACGCAATACCAAATTTGGTGTATATCAAACTAGCGAAACGGCCGTGACCGTGCCTTGAGCGTGGAATGCAGGTCATTTTCACATGACATGTCATGATTTCCATATGACCACTTGGCATTATGTTCGTCATACAGTCACGTCAGGCAATACCAAATTTGGTGTATATCAAGCTAGCGAAACAGCCGTCAGCGCGCCATGAGCGTGGCATGTAACGCATGTTGTACATGACATGCAGGTCAGATTTTAATATTACCAACTGGCATTTATGTTGGTCATGCAGAAATGTCTCATCGTACCAATTTTTGGATATATCAAGTTAAGAAAGCGGCCTCAGGAGCACTATGGCCATGTCGTGTAAATCATACTTTTCATGACAAGTTATTCATGATTTTCATGATATGACCAGTCATTCATGTTTGTCATACAGTCATGTTATGCCATACCAAGTTTGGTATAAATCCCATTAACGATACGGCCAGGAGAGCGCATAGTCGTAGGCGGCTAGATAGATAGATAGATACGCTCAAAGTCGCCGAAGTTCGCTAAGAAATGCTTCGCATTTAAAAGTTATTCCTCATCATGCTACTACATGGTGTTGTCGTACAAGCGCAGCTGCGTACTGTGGTCGCTGCGACGTTGCTAGTGGCCTTGACGCGGTCGATGCTTTCGGAATTCTCTTCTACCGCAACGTAATTATATGCGGTTCATTTTTTCTCGGAAATGTCTGCATTGCTTGAGCCTTAACCATCCCCATTGCGCGTGTACTTCCTTAGTAAAGTTGACAGTTGGGCACTTCCTGTGTGCAACCAGCGCTTCACTTGCGGAGGACAGAACTCAGAATTATACGCGCTATCGCACCGCTAACATGAACAATTTCTACGCGAAACACAAAATATAAGCATCGTACACATCGTTCGTCACGGCCTAAACGTATACATGAACAGCCATAGCAGCTTTAGGAGTCTGCTGCCGCACAGGGCTTTCCATGAACGTTCGAGCAGTGCTGCTCCACGATATGCGCGAACAGTCGACGGGAAAAATTTAGGGACCACTATGTTTGCGAAAACTGAATTTCCGAGCAATTTGCGACTATATTCGGTCGACGTGCATCGTACATGTTGTTATAGCGCGTTTTAAAACAGGTCGGAAATGTAAATGTGAGGCTGCCTGACGAATCGGCGAGTATAGTCAGCTTTTTCTTGTGACACGTGGGCTCTAAACTTTTGACGTTGACTGTAAATACACGAAACTCAAGTAAACACTTCTTTAAGCACATTTTCTGCGTTGTACTACATGTAGTAAACGAGAAACTATATGTTGCACTGTATCTGAATTGCTAGTGCGCTCGAGCCCTAAATGACCACGTATTCCTTTAGGTTAATTTTAATTTCGATGGAGGCGGCCGTGAACTGGTTTCCATTTCCTTCACGCTATGCGGTAGCGAAGCTGTGGATGGTCGAATGTCGTGAAGACGACAAAAATTGTCGTTGCATGTAGTCAATATCAAGGTTCGTGGTCAGCCTAACAGAACGGATGGACAGACATAAAGGCAGCGAAAAGAAAATGTCGATTATTACGGAAGAAAATGTTATTCAAACAATAATTTGGGAACTGTGCTGGAAAAATTCTTCAGGCCATGGTCCCGCCGGTATAGGCTGCCCGTCTGACCATTCGACGGGCTATATAACAAAAGATCGGAGTTTGGAAAGCTGTGCCCGCAGCAGATCCAGTGCGTGTAATTTGTCGATTTTAGATGTGAAGCATCTTATGGCAAGCTTAATCCGGTGGTGGTGGTGGTGTGCCGCGTGGCCAGACTTACTGCGCATGCGCAAACCCTTTCAAAAAAATAAAAATAAAAACCTCCTCTCCCCCTCTCTCCTCTAGGCATCCCTCCCCGCGGCAACCACACCCTCACTGCGCATGCGCCTCTCCTCTCTCCCCCTCCTACGCTTCCCCCCTCTCTCCTCTAGGCATCCCTTCCCGCGGCGTCCACACTCCCACTGCGCATGCGCGTCCCCTCTCTCTCCTTTCCTACTCTTCCCCCCTCTCTCCTCTAGGCATCCCTGCCCGCGGCGTCCACACTCCCACTGCGCATGCGCGTCCCCCCCCTCTCGCTCCTCTCCTACGCTCCCCCCCCCTCTCGCCTCGCGACGCCTACGCAGGCAGCGTCTGCTAGCGAGTAGTTGAAAAAACCGATTGCTCGCGCTGCACAAACGTTCACTGGCCACACCGTATATATGGCAATGGATCTTGACCTGCAAAGTGGTGCTGATGGGAGATTTCTCCTGTGCGTTGTTGAACAATAAAAATTCGCAGCGTGCGCGTTAACTAAAAGCGGACTGCGGGTCTCTGTGTCCCAGTCGGAGACTTCTGTCTCTCATTGCCCATAAGCAGCGATTGGCATGTTCCAGTAGGAAACACCGCTCTATCACTGCGTGCTTTGCGCCTCCCCAGTTTTCTCTCCTGCGCAACGCTGCGATGAGCGCCAGCGTCAACGCCGCCGCCAGTGGCGGTGGTGGTGGTGGTGAAAAACATTTAATAACAAAAGAGAGGTGTAGAACCTCGTTAGAGGTCCCTTACAGACTAGGGGAGTCTCTATTCCGGGACCCCATTGGTTGAAGCCGCCGCCCTGGCTCTCTGTACCAAGGCCCGCTGGGCCTGAAGGTCTGAGCAGCCGAGCAGGGCCGCCTCCCAGTCCTCTCGCGTAGGGTTTGGGTGAGGAGTAAGGGCTGTGTTATTTCGACAGGCCCACACCATGTGGTAGATGTCCGCCACCTCCCCACAGTGCTGGCACTGTCCTCTGACCATAGGGTCGAAATGTTTTATTATTGCTGGACACAGCATGGTATTTGTCTGGAGTCGCAACAGAATGCGCTCGTCTGCTTTATTCAACCCCCCGTGCGGGGGGTAGGGTAGCGGCGATGACTTTCTTTATAATAATCCAGAATTTCCTTATACCGGAGGAGAGGGTAACCCTCCCCGTCCGTGTCCATCGGAATTGACGGAGGTAACCCGGAAATGAGCGCTCGGGCAGCCGCATCTGCAGCCTCATTTCCCCGTAATCCCTGATGGCCCGGTGTCCATATAATACCTTTCGGATGAGGATCCGTGTCCCTTATGCAGTTACGCAGTATTGTAAGCGTTAGCGCCCGCTGCTTCACATCTACACATGGTTCCCTTTAGCGGGAGATGGTGTAATTTTTCGATAAATACCTGCTTTCTTTCCTGGTGAGATGGCTTGTAACGTTCAGTTTAGAGCTATATTTTTGTGTACGGGTGTGTAAGGCAGTTGTAACGCTTGGAAGGCTGCTTTAAGGAAAGAAGCTTTGCGCTGGTGCATTCTGTTGTTTCCTGAAGCGTTACGAATATATCAGTCTGAGCCTGATAAGGATGACATTTATATTAAGGCGAAAGCCTTTAATGTCTCATGCTCACGTCCGTCCGGTGTCCGTCCGTCCGGTGTCCGTCCGGCGTCCGGTGTCCGTCCGGCGTCAGGTGTCCGTCCGTCCGGCGTCCGTCCGTCCGGATGTCCGTCTGTCCGTCCGTTTGTCCGGATGTCCGTCCGTCCGTCTGTCCGTCCGGATGTCCGTCTGTCCGTCCGTCCGTCCGGATGTTCATCTGTCCGTCCGCCCGGCCGTCCGTCCGGATGTCCGTCTGTCCGTCCGCCCGTCCGGATGTCCGTCTGTCCGTCCGTCCGGCCGTCCGTCCGGATGTCCGTCTGTCCGTCCGTTCGTCCGGATGTCCGTCTGTCCGTCCGTCCGTCCGGATGTCCGTCTGTCCGTCCGTCCGGCCGTCCGTCCGGATGTCCGTCTGTCCGTCCGCCCGTCCGGATATCCGTCTCTCCGTCCGTCCGTCCGGATGTCCGTCTGTCCGTCCGTCCGGCCATCCGTCCGGATGTCCGTCTCTCCGTCCGTTCGTCCGGATGTCCGTCTGTCCGTCCGTCCGTCCGGATGTCCGTCTGTCCGTCCGTCCTTCCGGATGTCCGTCCGTCCGGCCGTCTGTCCGGATGTCCGTCTGTCCGTCCGTTCGTCCGGATGTCCGTCTGTCCGTCCGTTCGTCCGGATGTCCGTCTGTCTGTCCGTTCGTCCGTCTGTCCGTCCGTCCGTCCGGATGTCCGTCTGTCCGTCCGTCCGTCCGGATGTCCGTCTGTCCGTCCGTCCGTCCGGATGTCCGTCTGTCCGTCCGTCCGGCCGTCCGTCCGGATGTCCGTCTGTGCGTCCGTTCATCCGGATGTCCGTCTGTCCGTCCGTTCGTCCGGATGTCCGTCTGTCCGTCCGTCCGTCCGGATGTCCGTCTGTCCGTCCGGATGTCCGTCCGTTCGTCCGGATGTCCGTCTGTCCGTCCGTCCATCCGTCCGGATGTCCGTCTGTCCGTCCGTCCGTGCGGATGTCCGTCTGTCCGTCCGGATGTCCGTCTGTCCGTCCGTTCGTCCGGATGTCCGTCTGTCTGTCCGTCCGTCCGGATGTCCGTCTGTCCGTCCGTCCGGCCGTCCGTCCGGATGTCCGTCTGTCCGTCCGTCCGTCCGGATGTCCGTCTGTCCGTCCGTCCTTCCGGATGTCCGTCCGTCCGGCCGTCTGTCCGGATGTCCGTCTGTCCGTCCGTTCGTCCGGATGTCCGTCTGTCCGTCCGTTCGTCCGGATGTCCGTCTGTCTGTCCGTTCGTCCGTCTGTCCGTCCGTCCGTCCGGATGTCCGTCTGTCCGTCCGTCCGTCCGGATGTCCGTCTGTCCGTCCGTCCGTCCGGATGTCCGTCTGTCCGTCCGTCCGGCCGTCCGTCCGGATGTCCGTCTGTGCGTCCGTTCATCCGGATGTCCGTCTGTCCGTCCGTTCGTCCGGATGTCCGTCTGTCCGTCCGTCCGTCCGGATGTCCGTCTGTCCGTCCGGATGTCCGTCCGTTCGTCCGGATGTCCGTCTGTCCGTCCGTCCATCCGTCCGGATGTCCGTCTGTCCGTCCGTCCGTGCGGATGTCCGTCTGTCCGTCCGGATGTCCGTCTGTCCGTCCGTTCGTCCGGATGTCCGTCTGTCTGTCCGTCCGTCCGGATGTCCGTCTGTCCGTCCGTCCGGCCGTCCGTCCGGATGTCCGTCTGTGCGTCCGTTCATCCGGATGTCCGTCTGTCCGTCCGTTCGTCCGGATGTCCGTCTGTCCGTCCGTCCGTCCGGATGTCCGTCTGTCCGTCCGGATGTACGTCTGTCCGTCCGGATGTCCGTCGCCGTCCGTCCGTCCATCCGTCCGGATGTCCGTCTGTCCGTCCGTCCGTGCGGATGTCCGTCTGTCCGTCCGGATGTCCGTCTGTCCGTCCGTTCTGTCCGGATGTCCGTCTGTCTGTCCGTTCGTCCGGATGTCCGTCTGTCCGTCCGTCCGTCCGGATGTCCGTCTGTCCGTCCGTCTGTCCGTCCGGATGTCCGTCTGTGCGTCCGTTCGTCCGGATGCCTGTCTGTCCGTCCGTTTGTCCGGATGTCCGTCTGTCCGTCCGTCCGTCCGGATGTCCGTCTGTCCGTCCGGATGTCCGTCTGTCCGTCCGGATGTCCGTCTGTCCGTCCGTCCGTCCAGATGTCCGTCTGTCCGTCCGTCCGTCCGGATGTCCGTCTGTCCGTCCGTCCGTCCGTGCGGATGTCCGTCTGTCCGTCCGTCCGTGCGGATGTCCGTCTGTCCGTCCGTCTGTCCGTCCGTCCGTCCATTTGGATGTCCGTCCATCCGTCCGTCTGGATGTCTGTCCGGATGTCCGTCCGTCCGTCCGTCCGGATGTCCGTCTGTCTGTCCGTCCGTCCGGATGTCCGTCTGTCCGTCCGAATGTCCGTCCGTCCGTCCGTCCGGATGTCCGTCTGTCCGTCCCTCCGTCTGTCCGTCCGTCGGTCTTTCCGTCCGTCTTTCCGTCAGTGGAATGACCACACTCTTTCGCCGAACACACTTTGGAATGTACAAAGTGTCCTTCAATTTTTGCATTATTCTCTCCTCGTCCACTTCAATTCTGCTGGCTTCGAATATTTTAGTGAGTACGCTTCTTTACTTTTACATTTATAGCTTACTGTTCACTACCGTTCTATCGCATATTGTTGAGTGAGCGTGCGCTGGGACAAAGTGTCGGGCCCCAAATTTCACGTTTTAATGTTTCCCTCCATTTTCTGGTTGTTCCGAGAAAGCAAGAAATCCAACATGCTTTGGACACACGTGTTTATCCGCGCTGCTGGCTGACTATGAACGCTAAAATTCGGTTATACAGTACTAGCACGGTCGAGGTAAACACTCTATCTTTAAATTGTACTACATATACACATGTCTTGTTGATAAAGCGGGCAGTTGTAATTTCTAAAAGCCTTCCTTGTGAGTGCTCAGAGCCAAAGTGTATTATTTTTCTTTGTGGGACATAGGGTTACCAACTATTCAATGAAGGAAATCAGGACTGATGGGGGGGTGGGGGGGGGGGGGGGTGTGGTGCACTAACGTAGGGAGCCAGCGAAATCAGTTTTCTTTAGTGCAGTGTCTTCTAGACAAATCCATTGCTATTTTATTGTTGCGGCCTCCGGAAGTGGTACTTGAGCTGACTACGTGCGGGTCCCAACACTTCCTCTTGCTGAAGAATGTACTCGCAGAAGTTGTCGCGCTTCACGCGGAAATCCAAGTAAATGGGCTAAGCCCTTCACAGCCACCGCTAGCCGCCGCAACATTGCTTCGTGCATGCGGTTCGTGCGAGTTTCGTGCTCCGTAGCGTGACGCGCGTTGTTAGGCGTGCGGTGGATAACACAAAAATTTTGAATTGATCGATTCGGAAAAAAATGAGGGACATATAGCTGTCCCGACCGGCACGGCGCGGGACTGGGGACGCTGTATGAAAACTCGGCACAGTCCGGCAAAATCCGGAACTGTTGGTAACCCTAGCGGGACCCCGTCTCTCAAGTCAACATTCTTTACGCAGCCTGCTCTTTACGGTGCTCCATGACACATCACAGCTCAGCAAGCTGTTTCGCGCGTCCGAAAAACGTACCGCGTATTTTGTGATTTTGTGGATTTTCTCTACTTTAGTCAGCAGAAATTCTCTGCGCCGTTGATCGTTCACGGAGTGAAGTGCAAGCCTTTTGAGGAAGCGCAAGTGTGTTTGCATTGCGAAACCAAACAGAGAGAAAACGTCATTCCAAATATACTGCGCAAGATCGAAGCATCCACTATAGCGAGCTGTCACTGACAAGGTCTCCGCCGTACATCCAGTGAGAAAAACCAGGGGAGCTTTTTTTTTTTTTTTCGCTGCTACCTCAGATGCGGTTTCTTGGCGCCGTTGCGTGGCACGTGGAAGCTGTCGATTTCTCCGCCTTCTGGGCAAACTTCCTCTTGATCTTCTTTTTCTGCTTGGTCTCGTACGCTTGCAAGCGAAGGAGCGCAGCTCAGTTGCCCGACTCCAATGACAAGTGCTGTCAAGATAGGATTCCAGGAAACGACCAAATCGCGTTCTCTGTTGTTTTGCTTTTTCCCACTCCCTTCTGTCGACCTTCACATTGAAAGAAAGCATCGCCCCGTGTCTCTCTGTGACAAGAGAAAAAGTTTGGTAGCGCCATTGCTGTCAGGAATTCTGGATCAACTTTCTTTACTGAGACCAAAAACGCCTCGAAAGTGATATGGCGCGTTGCTACGGGGATCACGGCAATCGAAAAACGTCCAACGGTGCTGTTCGAGCAGAAAAATAAGTGCGTTAGGTTCGAGCAGTTTTATCCCGTTTTCTTTGAAATCGTGAAGCCCCACGGAATCGACGCGATGCCCGGAGTGGTATTTTTGTTGCTTTTTAGTAAAGGGCATGTTGTTGTGTCTGTAGGCTTGTTCGTCGTCGTTTATGCTGAGCTCATATGATGTTTGCTTTACTTACGCGTAATAGCATGCACCAATCAAATGGGAGGGCGCGCAAGTTGATAGAAAAGGACCGGCTAGTGTCAAACTTCTTAAATAAATGAATGAAATAACAAAGATGGCAGCAGCTTCCAATAAATTTGCGACGATTTCCGCTTATAACTGCCTCTTCCGAATCCCCGGACAGGTTAACCATGAATACACACTTGTCCTACTTTTGCTTGAAACGATGTTCTGACTTTCTTCTGACGAAGCGCCCTGGCTTACGACGCTTTAATCACCACTACAGTCCGTTACTTGGGAATGTGGTCTCTGTGCTTTTAATGAAATTGTTGGAACGTTGCATGATTGCGCAAGCTCACGCGTGTGACGGCGAACGCCTGCGGCGCACAACTGTCCTTTTCATCTATAGTGCTGATTATAAAAGCAGGCAGTTATCTTTCGCAACTCCTACATACGATTTCAGGTGTGACGCCATGGTTTATCACTTTGGCAGTTTAGAACACACGAGTAGGAATAGGTAGAAAATCAGATCGGCAGTGAAGTACGGAAGCTGACATTTAGGTCTAGTAGTTAAAAGTATGATAACCAGGGGAAAACGCTTCAAGAATGGCGATCACACAGCAACATGGTGCTTCAAGCTCCTTCTAGACGTCTGCGTGACCGCTTACCACATATGTGCAAAGAGGTTATTTCGAACAAGCATTTTTAAAGACGGAAGTCTATGTAGCGTCACGTTAGATTGATTGCGTTTCGGTATTCAGCACACAGCTAGCCTGTCCAAGGATAGAAGTCTCTTGACCTAAAATGATGCAAATATACGAGGCTATTCTTCGTCTTCTATTTATTTGTTACTGTTTTATTATTACTATTATTATTATTATTATTATTATTATTATTATTATTATTATTATTATTATTATTATTATTATTATTATTATTATTATTATTATTATTATTATTATTATTATGCCTCTTTCTGAAGACTGTCTCCATTGTATTATTTATTTATTTTTTGTTTTAATTCTGCGTGCGCCTGCACAAAGACCTTATCGTTGTTCCTGGGCACGTTAAATAAATGATTGATTGCTTGATTGATTATTATTATTATCATTATCATTATTATTCAAGCAAGGCTGTGTGGCTAGGACTAGTACGCCGCCCGCGGACAATAACCTATGTGTCACAAAAAAAGGTCAAATCCCACTACTCCCCACTGGTCTACTACAAAGAAGGAATCACCCGGGCGGCAAACACCAATTAAAATAGTACAGGAAACGCTAAGCACGTGCGGGAAGCCAGGCAAGATCTTGCGTGTGTCGTAACGGGAAGCCGAGCTACTTTCTTGTGGGCAAATAAGCAGCATGCAGTGAAGCTGATCTCTCGTCGAGAAGCACCATCACTCGGGTGCAGGCCATGTTCGAGGGCCCTAGATCTCAAGCTGTGTGGGCCATACTTTGTCAGGAGCGACGTACGCTGCTCAAGGAACGCAGGACACTAATATGTAAAGTGCAAGTTATGCACAGGCCCGACAGGCCGCACGTGGTAGAGTGTGCACACGTCCTTGTCAGCAAGAAGCTACGGGATCCCCGGCGCGACAGCGCTACCCCTTAGCTCTCGTAACGATGCTCTTTAGCACGACGAGGCAAGAACCTGGTATGAACGCGTGGGAGAAGCGATCAATGAGCAATACGACGGCCTAAGTGCTGACAGAAAAAGTATTCTCCAGACGAGCTCCTTCAAGCATGTGCATAAAACCAACGCATTAATTTTTCGAGGAAAGGGCGAAAACTTAGGCCCAAATAGGTGGGCGGCTCAATTTTATGATATCACTGTGATGCACCCCTAACGGACGGCTGATCCCATGATAACGCTGGCGGGTCGTCCTTCGGACCACTGGCGAAGCAGTGAGAAAATGAACATCGTAATTGAAACGCGTCAATATGGTGAACTGATGCCGCCGAAGAAACTTTTTTTTCTTATTTTGGCACATAAATTGTAAAACCATGTCTCTAAACGGCGATGGAACTTCGGAGTAACATAGCACTGGCTTGGCTCCTCAAGCGGCAGGAGCGCATGCGGTCTCACAGCCGCCCACGCTTCATTAACGGCTGTGCGGGTCGCGTCAAGCCTCCGGGCTTTCGGTGGACCGCGGCGAAAAGTAGGTCTAATCCTCTGGCGCGGAGCTTAGGTCAGGAATTAGGGACATCCGCAAGAGGGGGCATTGTATTCTCCCACCGATGCCCTTAATTTCTCCCGTAAGCCCCCCAAAAGAAAGACTGGCCGCTGTGAGCGAGGTTCCAGTGGTTTTCAGCAAAGTTAGCTTTGCTTCGCCCACGTAAGGAGGGAAACACATATAAAGAGCTCGCCTGTACCAGAACTTTTCTAGATAAAGAAGGAACAACAGCCGACAACAAAAATAAAGTACTTGAACATGCACACAATATCAATGTCAAGAAATCGTCTTAGCATGCTTGCACACTTAAATTTTAGGCCTGGAAAAACGCCGCGTAACGACACAAAACCACAGGGCAAATCCGACTGTAAATTGAATCTTTATTTCAAAAACACCATAAACACTGAAACCTGAACACGCTGCGCGAGCACAGAAATAAGAGAGGAGACAGGAAAGAGCGCAGACTACCAACTGTTTATTTTTCTGTTCATGAAGCCAACCTATATAGGCGTGCATATCACTGCGCCACCACATTGCGCACAACCCTAAGTATCTTAACAATTTTTGCACTTAAACCACAAATCTGTGTTCAGGTTTCAGATATGAACCAACTAGTCCGCACCGAAGTATTGTTACCATAAACACAATTTATAACTGGAGCACGCGTGCATAAAGACTCGGTATAATTAAAAAATAGAGAGAAGAGAGATATAATAAATAGAAAAATAAAAACGTGACGATGTAGTGATACGTTCAACAACATATTAGTGCCAGTCTTTTTCGATTATTATCTCTTCTTTCTTCAAGACATATCTTCCTGTAGACGTAGCGTGACGAATACCATCAAAGAGCACGTGCTTTGGCAACAGTGGCAGTTGGCGATATGCGATTCTTCTGTGACTTACTATGTTTAATGTCGTCTTTAATGTTGTGTTCTTGAGTATTTAAACAACCACAGAAACTGGCACAGTTCCCAACCCTACATACCGTGAATACGCGGTCACGAGGAACACGGCGTTGTTGAATGGTGCAGTGGAAAAAAAGAAGCAATATGGAGCGAATACCAGTTGCTTAGACAAATTGTGATTATTGAATATCTCGTAGAGATATCCTTGAGGAGATCAGCCATCGTTCTGGAGGTTTTATTACTGAAGCAAACAACAGGCCTCATTGGCGTTCTTCTTCATAATCATTACTTCGCACACAGATCCAGAACAGAAATGCTTACTTTCATTTGTCTTCTGTTTGTATCTGTTAATATAAAGCTGGAGATGCTAGAAAGAAAAACAAATTTCCTAACATAATATGCCGCTACAGTCATTTGTGAGCCAGTAGCGTAACTACTTGTTCACCTCGCTAGAGATAATGAATTCTTGACGCGCCTTATAAAACGTTTCTGAGCATAGCTGCATCTGTAACAACGTGATAAGGCGCAACGATCATTGAAATGCATGGCTTACGGAAACACGAAGTGCTCAATAAAACTCTTGCGAGATTAACTGGCCATATATATGCAAGCAATCCGCATTGGTGAATATGCGAATGGTTAGGTTTTTAATGTTATTAGCGGTGCAGGTGCAGTGCACTATTCATATATGCGTCTTGAAAATGCTTAAAGGCATATATGTCCCACACTGTCTTCGCCACAAAAGGCACGTGGCAGAAGCCTATGCATTCATTACAAACTAGTTTCAATTTCTGCTCTATTAGCCAGTGTCATGAATTGGGTATCATACATATTTTGTCATTTTTCCGAAGGGACATCGTAGAAAAATGTAGCATAAAATAGAACCTGTTGAATAAGGAAAGGGTGGTGGGCCTGGGGTGACAAAATAGAAGTGATAAAGAAGTTTTTTTTATACATGCGAAGCATTTCTTAGCGATCGGCAGACACTTTTAGCGTTTCTATCTATCTATCTATCTATCTATCTATCTATCTATCTATCTATCTATCTATCTATCTATCTATCTATCTATCTATCTATCTATCTATCTATCCATCTATCCGCGTACGTTTGGGTACTGTCGTGATCGCCTGCTTAACTTGAGGTAGACCAAAATTAGTATGGTAGGGTCAGAGGGCTTGTGAATATGTCTGGCTGGTCATGACATGAATAACGTGAAAATCCCGTCGCGTTCCGTAAGTCAAACCCTTTCCTACAAACACGTGTGCCACAAACCCGTATACCACGGGCCGCGGTATGCGGGTATGCGCCGCAGGTGCTTGACAATTGATATCAACCCAGGTGCGGCAAGAACAGACATTGGTAATTTAAACACGAAAGCGTGAACAAAACTTAGATCAACAGCGTTGACCCGACGAATGCAAATAATAAATATCAGAGTTTCAGCAGGAATCGAACCAAAGAATTCAGCGTGGCAATCAAGTGTTCTACCACAGAGCCACGCCAGGTCGCGAAACGGCATAGGAAAAAAGCCCTACGGAGGCGTAATGTAGGTGAAACGTCAATTGTCGTTACAGTGCTATCTGATTTTATAAACATCGCATATGTACTCCAATGATACAGGCGTGACGTCGGGTTAACGTAAATGGTATACTTAAGCGTCATCCACTGAAGTTGGTCTACATAGCACTAACCAGGGCTACCATCCTCGCAAGCACCAGCGCTACATTGAGCTTACCATTTCTGGCGTTTGCAATACCCATGGTGGTGTTCGCAATACCCACGCAACTGTAAACAACTGGTTATATAAAACATATTGGAGTGCTCAACATATGTCTTTGCGTACAAAGTTTCTACATATCTTTAGCCTCATTTCCTGACTTTTCGCTGAATAAAAAAAATTACAGGACAGTCGCCTTCTCCACGTGCTTCGCATAACATCGATTCCCATGGTACGTGGGATCTGCCGAATTTTTTCCCTGAAATATTATACGTTCATGTCATCACCACATAAGGAATGAATGTATGATGGGAAAACTGGGCGAGTTGGTGCAGATTCATCGTGGCTAATAGCGGCGAAAACACAGACGGAGACAAGTGGACACGACACAGCGCTGACTTTCAACTAAAGTTTTATTGAAAAACGAAATATATATAACAGACGAACAGGACACCTCGTGACTGACCCTGCCATTGCCTATCGACAAAATAAAGTACACTGCGCACACAAGCCTTGTCAAGTGGACGTAGATACTGCAAATATGAAGAAGTAGGAACTTTCAACTTCAGTTGAAAGTCAGTGCTACGTCGTGTCCACTTCTCGTTTCCGTCTGTGTTTTCGCCCTGTAAGCCAGGATGAAGGAATGTATATCGCAATCGCGAATACCTAAGAGCTCCAAGTAAAGGAGCTTTATAGAGGACGACTAATTCCAGTTTCATTGTGACGTATCAACGATTTTACGGCTAATGGTCTTACATGAGGTGGATAAAAGTGAAGGTGATGTTTTCGAATGTGACGTCCGAAAAAAGCTTCGTTAGTTGTTGAAATGGTATACAAGCTCCACGTTGTGCCATTAAACCAGGAGTCACAAGAAATGTTTATAGGATTCTTCCGGTTCTACAGAAATGTCCGCTAACGAGATTAAACTGAAGAGGACTGTGTTGATGGTTAACGTAAACATGCTTACAATGTTAACAGAGGAGCTGTTAAAGGGTCCATGACGCAGTCATCCCACAATTGCACTTTTCAGCAAAAAATGTAAACACAGGATTTAATTGTGCATATACATATATGAAACATGGGCTCTAAAAGAGTATTTTCAGTTCGAAAATAAGCCCAAAATGTCACTGGCTATAAACCCTGTCCGGCGAGCGGCAATTTGCCATGAAGTATGTGGCGCTATGTGCTGCGTGTAATGGAGCTCTAGTCTCCTACCAAAATTTCAGCCACTGCAAATCCTTGAATTTTGATGCCAAACTGAACAACAGTGAAATGGCTCTATTGCCTTAGGCAAATGACCACGGAACAAAATATCATTTGTCGGAATGCAGACGCTCACAGAGCAAGAAATTTGTTACGTAATGGCTCGCGAGTGTGCGTGTGTGTCCAGACTCTCAGGCAATTCGCGTTTATAAAGATATTCAATCATAAATTAAGCGCTCAACCAAAATTTGCTAAAATTCCGCCAGCTCATTTATGAGCGCACAATGATTCGATCCACGGAACACAGATACTGATCGAAAACTGGGTGCCATGACCCCTTGTGGTGATGATGATGACGATCATAACAACTTTATTTTCCGCCAGATAAGGAGGCCCTCTGCTCGCCGTCCCCGGCACACAGGCCCAGGTCACGGGGGCCGGCCCCTCCGCGGTTAAAAGCAGGCAAAGAGTTCTTGGCTCTTCGCGGCTTCTTCCGCCAGGCGCCTTCACAGCGCCCCTTGTGGTAATTCTGGCGTGTGACGCAATATCTCGGGCGGGTGTGCACCACTGCTGAGAGTGTATGTGCCTAGCAGCACCTAGCATGCACATTATAGTATTGGAAGCGGTTCGAAAAGGGAAGTGACCATGAACAGGATGGATTTTAGGGTGAGGGGAAAGGAAAAGAGAAGGGGAGAAGGTAGAGCATGACATAACCTTGCACTGTATAGTTAACACTGGGATGAGCAGGGGAGGTGTGATGTAAGGGCTAGAAGGAGAAAGGGCAATATATAGAGAGATAAAAGAAAGAAAGAAAGAAAGAAAGAAAGAAAGAAAGAAAGAAAGAAAGAAAGAAAGAAAGAAAGAAAGAAAGAAAGAAAGAAAGAAAGAAAGTAGAAGAAGAACATGTAGAAAGCAATAAACGGAGAAAGAAGGTGATGAAAAAAATCAACGCATCTCCATGAAGTGAATCATCACGAGTGGGCTTGTTGTCGGCGTTGTCGCTTTGCCGCGGCTTCACGAGCTCTTGCCTCCTGGGTAGCTTGTTGTCTGCGTCGGTGTTGCCTTTCGCGGGCGAGAGCACGTTCGCGTTCGTTTTCATGCATGGCAGAAAGAGAATGTGTGGTCTGGAACGCTCTCATTCTTCATCGTCATCAGCGTCATCGCCATCGTCACCGTGAGCACGGACAACGCACAACGGACAAGCCTAGACCCTAAGGTGCTTCGCCCTTAAAATGAAGTCAATCTGTGTTCGCCAGATGGTGGCGATTACCTGCCAACTCGATTTTCACTCCGATTGCACAGGCGTCAAACTGCAGCTGCTTTAATTTTTTTTATATGTTCAAATATGACCAGATACCGTTCGCTCACTTGTTGTGCGCATTTTCGGGCTCATCGCTGACCATCACTGATAAGTGGCCAAGGACATCACAGTGACCAACATGAATCTATTTGTGGCTGCAACACACCCCTTGATGGCTGTCATTCCTGAAGGTTTTTCTTCTCGCGCGTTTGCTTTTCACTGGTACATTTGGCACAACGTAATAAGATCCGACGAGGCCAGGTTTAAACTCTTTCTTGCTAGAATGCCACACTACAGAGTGAATGGTGAAGACACATTCAAGGGCAATACTAACACAACCAGAGGCCATGAAGTAACTCCTAGACTTCTTGTGAAATGAGCACACTTGTTACGGATCGTCGTGGCGCGGGGCAGCCGGTTAGTCGACAGCGTTTCTGTAGAGCGAGAAATCTAAGGGAAATTTCTCACACGCGTGGGATATGTATGAAGCGTCTGTTCATTGGCGGTTTTCATTACTATGCTTCATCGAGACGACAGTTACATGCCGGCTCACCTGCCGGCAACAATGGTTCACAACGCTCCTAGCTTTTACCACCGCAATCCAAATGGACGAGCGTGTAAAGAACAATACATGTAAACAAAAGTGACAATAAACGATCTGCATTCATCAGAGAGCTAGCAGCCCTATGTAGGCGACCACTTAGGCCTTGGTAGAAATGTGATGAAAGTATAATTTTTTTACTTCGTTCACTTCCTCAGAATGGCGATATCACGAAGTGAACAGCTGACGCAACTGGAAATCATAACGACCGTTCAGTTGAAATTGATAATTACGTAATGGCGACTTTCAGAGGTACAGCGCCGCATTATTGCAAACTTCGACAGCTTAACTAAATTGTAGCAGCAGAGAAAGAACCCGCGTTGGTAAATATCGGTGTCGCGACTGAGGTCTTCACTACGAGATAATATTAAACCACTTGAAAAAGATTGCCGTAAATATTGCGCCATAATCTGCATACCTTCATATTATGTATCATTTTCTTTGTATCGCTGCGATGCTGCTGAACCGAGCATTGTGTAGCTATAAATGAGAATGTAAATGAATGAATGAAGAATGTAGCTCTTCACTGTACCCAGAAAGACGAACAGCGACTTAAATAAAACGCGTGGAGCAGCAATCCGTGGTCGTCAAATCAAATTTGCATATCAACTCGCTCCTTTCGTTTCATATCTCTCATCGTGCACTCCATAGTATTGCTGATCCGCCCGGCTCTTGGAGACTGTAGAGCATTCGCGGAGTGCCGCTCAATCTGATTATACTTGTTTCCTTCGCTAGAGAAGTAGGACAACTTTTCGTGAAATATCAAACGCAGTATAGGTGCATCGTGCGCTGGGCTGTAAGTTAATATTGGCGGTAATCCGATGAAATACGAATGTCCCTTCAAAGAGAAAGCAGAGTACGGGTTGAAATATAATAAGCTTTGGTGGCTCGCTCAGGTGAAAAGTTGGTCGTACAAACTGCATTAAAATCTTGCATTAAATCAGCCTGCAAGTAAGGCTGAAATAACTGCCATCCTCCTTAAAGGGCGAGAACACAGTCGATAAGGAGAAGTTGTCTTGAGTGGTACTTTAACTATTTTCGCAAGGAATTCGACACGTGTGATTCTGTATGACGTACAGACGGAATCACTACAGCGGTGGAGTGCGTGGCTGCGGACGCTGTTGTTGTCCGCAGCTGCTACCTCACGTTAGCTACACGCATCCGTTCATGCTTGATTTACAGCACAATTGTGGTGAAACAATATAAAAAAACCTACAAGGCCAAAACCTTTATGCTAGTCGGCGATTCCAAAGTAGACATTATGGACCTTAGGACCTAGCTTTGTCGTCGACTCTTTATGTCACTTTATGTCCCTCAATGTACATTATATGGGGCAAGGCTCGGGTAACATACTGTATAGTCGAAACATATGTGAGACACAAAGGTTTAACAATAGACTAATATCAGTCGTAATTGTGACAGAACAATGTAAAACACCTACAAGCACAAAGCCTTTATACTAGTCGGCAACTTCAACGTAGACATTTTGGACCTTAGGGCGTAGCTTTGTCGTCCACTCTTTATATCACTTTATGTCACTCAATTTACATTAGATGGGCAACGCTCAAGTAACGTATGGTTATTCACCCATAAAATACCCACAGCTTCGCCCACTCGTCATGGTTCCCTTTAGCGGGAGATGGTGTAATTTTTTTAACCTCCTTGGCTGCTACAGCTATCACAAGGGTTTATTTAATCATTCATCATGGACGTTAGTCATCGGGATGGAGATGCACCACCAAGCGTGAACGTCGGTGCATCCACGTTAAAACACCAACATATATTATGCAAGGTCTCTTATATCAATGTAAAGTAAACATTCAACTACTTCTGTAAGGACGCGTCTTACTTTCGTGTTTACCGATTCCTGTGACGGATGGATCAACCATGCTTTTTTTTTCTTCACCGTTTGTCCCCGACAAAACAGATTCTGTGTGACTCTTGACTATCCTGCTCAATCTATAAAGGAAGAGTGAGTGCTTCGCTGCTTATTTTTTCGCTGCGAGTGCGAAATCGTAATAAGTGTGATTGGCAAGAAGTTGGAATGTTATACGAAGCAATGTTACAAGCTATCTCTTTAACATGCGGACTGGCGTAACGAAACAAAATGGTTGCGTAAGGAAACGTGACCGCTGCAGCGAGTGAAACGACCTTCGTGCTGTTTATGGCTGCAGCGTGAACTTTACGAAGAAAGCAAAACACGTTACGATGTTTGATGAAGCAGCGCACGAAAGGACACAATCACGCACACATTAAATACGTTGGAAGCTACGTTGCTACGTTGGAAGAAGAGCTGCGCTGATAATTCCGTTTATTTGTTCCTTCCATTGCACATGCCATAAGTCTATCATTTTTGGCATCGAATCGAATCCAAGCCGCGGCTCCGGTATATCGATGGAGGCGAACTGCTGGAGGATCTAAGTGCACGTAAAGAAGACCAGTTGGAGAATATTTCCGGAGCTCTCCACTGTGGCACCCGGCATCATTATCATGTTCAAGTTCAAGTTCAAGTTCAAGTTTATTCAACATCAACGATATTAGTTTACAGAAAAGCGCATACAAAACTGGTAATACTCAAGGAGCCCCAAAGTTAAAAACTGTCGGGGGGGGCTCCCATACATGATGTCGCGCTTTGGGGACGTTAAACCCGAATAATTATTATTAAACCTGTTTATTCTATTCAATATCTTATTGTTCATCAAAACTTGCAAATTCTTTCGTTTACTCTTAACGTTTCACAATGTAACTGACACTATTGGGCACTCTAAACAGATATAGGAAAATCACATGTACCATATGGAAAGAAGTACCATTATTTTTGGCTGAAAATGTTCGAATAGGCATTTAAAGTAAAGAGAGAAACAGACAAGGAAAGAAGGAAAGACATGTAGGGGAAACAGAAAGAATATCTGGTTCGCTAACGAGGACTCGGGAATGGGAAATGTGTAAAAGAATGAAAGAATAAAAGTGGAAGTTTTCTGATTGCCCTATAAATTAATTATGTCTATGCCAATGTGCAACTATTTTAGCGAACATTATCAACACGCAGAACAATGTGTCGCACAGATTAGTGTCTCAAAGAAACCGCTCAAAAGGCTCCTTGGTAGATCTTATCTTTCACAATGTAGTGAAGCTGATGAACCAAGTCCTCCGTGAACCTCGAGTTTAAAACATCGCTTTTTATGGAAGACGAACTAGGTGCACTCAAGCAGCCAACCCAAAACTCGATTAGAACTGGCAGCCAAGTGCGGTCGTCGGTTATCTAATCTAATTTGACGATAAAATCCCTGCTTCGTTATTACGTGCCCCAATGTGCATTACTTCCGCTGGTGTACAGTCGAGTATGCGCAACGCTCCTCACAAAGCACCACTCAATCTGATTATACGTACCTGTTGCGCTACAAAACCAGCGACAGCTTCCACGAAATAATAAAGACTGCGAGTGCGTCTCGTGGCGAGCGGTAAGTGTATATTAGAAGCAATTCGGTGATAGACAGTATCCGGCAAAAAAAAGTAAATCAATGTATGTTTGACAATTTGTCCCTGCTGCGGAGGTGGCCGGTGTGAATTTCTCGTACAAGCAGAACGAAGAATTGTTGAGTTGACGATGAGTAACGCTGAATAACCGAGTCTTCCTGTGTTGCTGAGTGCGAGCGACCGCAGTCGTGGAGAAGGATAATGTTTCTCGTATGGTAAACGTAGAATACTGTGTCTTTAATATCTTGAAATAGATATGCTTATGATACAATTAAAAAAATTCAGGCAGCTTCGCCCTGGTGTGCACGTTAAAGAACACCAGATGGTCGAAATTTCCGGAGCCCTCCACTACGGCGTCTCTCATAATCATATGGTGGTTTTGGGACGTAAAACTCCAGATATTATTATTATTCGCCCTGGTGGTGCCAGGCCTGAAGGTAGTGCGGAGCTGGGCAGCCTTCTTTGGTTCTCTTCGCTATTCTCTAGCTTTCTTGTTATCTTTTCCTGTTTTTTTTTCTCTTTTTTTCCTCTTTCTATCTGTTTCTCGCTTGGTTCCTCTTTCAAATTTTTATAAGTGGTTTGTGTTGTCGTGGTTTCCCTAGCAATAGTAGTAACGTCTGCACTTGATATCATCATCGAGGCGTTCGAAGAACAAGAGAAAGGAGACTTCTCCTTGGCGCGAGCGTGCGCTCAATATGCTACACTTGGCTATGCTATATGTGGTTTTGCCTGCATTAATATCATCATCGAGGCGCTCGAAGAGCAACAGGAAGAACACAAGGGGCCCAATATGGGCTTGTTGGCTCATCGTAAGGTGGTTTGTAGCATAGCGTGGAAACAAACATGGACAAAAAAGAAGTACAGGACGAACACACCTTAAGCGCTAACTTTCAACAACGAAAATTTTATTCTAAAGATCACTCATTATAAGCACACATAATCACGGCGGCATTCGGAGCAATGCGGACGCTAAACCCCTTCGTCTTCATCGTGCAGGTTCTACAGCTCTTCACGGGCTTGCTGTTCTCTGTCAGCGGTGGCAACGCCATCTTGACCACGGACACATGGACTGCGCAGGCATTCAACGCACCTATCCTACACGTGCCGGTATAACCTGCCCTTCGTGGCAGTAGAATCTGAGCTGCGTCACTACAAGGCAACCAGCGCAATCGACCTGCATGCAGTGCCACCACGGATAACCTCGGCTACAATAGCGCACGCACCAAGCAACCCAGGCTGTGGGCACGGTGGCATTCGAGCAATGCGGACGCTAAATCCCCTTCGTCTTCATCGTGCAGGTGAGGAAGGAATATGGAATTTGTATTCGATAAGACAACCGTTTCTTGCTTGTGCCGCCGTGCCCGCAGCAGTTTTGTGGGATTGTGCCAATATGTGTAGACCTAGTGAAGAAATTATTGCTCCTTGGGGGGCGATATTGAAACAAATCCTGGGCCTGAGCTAACCCAAATCGCTAAACAGATAAAGGAAATCGCTGCCGACATAAAAGAAATAAAAGAGAAACATCTGACTGATATTGATGAAAAGCTTGATGCAATAACGAAACTAGAAAAGAAAGTCGAAACGTATCATGTTGAAATATTAAACACGAAACAGGTAATTGAAACACTGCAAAAAGAATAGATGACCTTGAAAATCAAAGCCGCCGGTCAAACCTTATTGTGTACGGCTTAGCAGAACAGGAGGGAGAAACAAGTGAAGGCCTGGAACAAGCCGTGAACAAAGGTATTTTTGAAGAAAAGATGGAGCTTCAACCAGTTGCAATCGAACACATACACCGACTGGGGAATGCACAGCCAAATAAAGACAGGCCAGTGATTTTCAAACTACTAGACTCTAGGACAAAAACGGGTACAAACTGAAAAACTCTGGCTTGTCCATTGGTGAAGACTTCTCGCGTAAAATACGGGAAGTTAGAAAGAGGCTTTGGGAGAGTGCAAACGAAAACCGACAAAAACACGAGAAGGAGTCAGCCTTTGACAAACTTTATATTAATGGCCAAGCCTTCGTTTGGAATGACGAAAAAAAATGACAAAGTTCTCCTCCATCAAAAAAAAAAAAGATAACATAACCGCAGCAGCGCTACGCAAGTTATTTTTTCTTAAAAGATGCCTAAAACTAGCTCCTACCCCAACAAAGCTGCTTGCCTACAAGACATTTATAAGGCCTATTTTAGAATGCGCCAATGTGCTTTGGTTCCCGCATACAAAGACTAACTTAAAAATACTTACTACAAAGAAAAGCAGTAAGATTTATTCACAACACGAAGGGGCGGCCTTACACTCGCCAAAACACAAAGTCAAAGAAATAACTGTACTAAATATAAATGCTAGAAGTATTCTAAACAAAATCGAAGCTCTTGAAAATCTGTTGCTTGAATATGAACCTGATGTTGTGGCTATCACTGAAACGGGCCTTACCCCAGACGTGTACGACTTCGAAATCGCTCCACCAAATTATTTTGTAATCCGCAAGGACCGTCCGACGCGAGGGGGTGGCGTTGCTCTGCTGATAAAGAATTGTTTTTCTTTCCACGTTCTGCCACACGATTTAGAAGCTGAAGCTGTCTTTTGTAAACTCACGTGTGATTCAGGGACTGTGTTCATTGGGTGTGTTTATCAGAGCCCGTCATCAGGTCATGAAAGTATATCCGCTATTCAAGAATTCATGCAACAAAACGTGCGAAATTCGAGAATATTGCTGATGGGTGATTTTAGTCTTGCTGACATCGAATGGAAATACTATGCATCACTCGTCATGAGCTTCTGAATCTCTGTTTGATATTATGCTTGCCTTTAACATTCAGCAAATCGTAATTGAGCCTACACGCACACATGGTGGCCGTAAAAAGCATTCTGGATCTCATCCTCCTTAGCCAACACTTCCCGATAAGTGCTATTAAATCGAGTGTTATTGAAGGCATTTCGGACCACGATATACCGCTATGCATTTTACCAATTACCAACACCCTAATAAATCGTAGCGAAGTGTCTGTGATTACTGACTTTCAAAGAGCGGGATGACAACAGTATACTAACACACTTAGACTACGAGTTTGCCAACTTTTCACAACTCGCGTCTGACGCATCATTTGACATAGATACTCTCTGGATTACATTCAAATCAATTGTATTTTTTTTGTATTGATAAGTATGTTCCCTAAAAAATTAGGAAACAGCAGAGAGAGAGAGAGAGGTCAAACCCATGGATCCCACGCGAGTAGTTATTCACTCAAAACGTCGCGTCAATCGTCTTCGTAAAACAGCGAAAAAAAATAACCAGGGCCAGTCGATAACTTTAAAACTGCAGTGCGCTAAAACTGATCTCCGAGATAAAACCAAAGCAGCAAAGGATCATTACTTTAACCTAACTCTACCGAATTTCCTTGCAAATTAACCCTCGCAGGTTCTGGAAACACTTCAGTGTTAAAGGGGGCAGTGGCACAACTATCTGCAGGAAGAAAAACAAGATAAAGCTGAGTCCATTTAACAATTTTTTTCCGTCAGTGTTCACAGCTGAAAACAAAAAAATGTACCCTCGGTGAGTTCGCGCATTACCACGAGCATCGATGACCTAATCATTACAGATGCCGGTATCATGAACCTTCCGTTAAAAATTGATCCCAAGAAATCTAGCGGTCCCGATAACATTCCGAACGAATTTCTTAAAAGGTACGCGGAATGGAGTAGTAAATATCTCGGAATAATCTTTAGGAAGTCTTTCCAGCTCGCTAAATTACCGTCAGACTGGAAATTAGCTAAAATCATACCCATACATAAATCCGGAGATAAAGTTCTGGTATCAAATTATAGGCCTACATCTCTTACAAGTACATCGTGCAAATTACTAGAACATATTATTTTTAAACATATTCACATCTTTTCTTGAACGAGTACACTTTTTTTCTCCCAACCAGCATGGATTTCGAAACAGGTTTATCAACTATTACACAATTGACCGAAGTTGTACATGACCTTGCACAAAGCCTCAATCGCCGCAGTCAAACAGATATGGTCCTATTAGATTTTTCAAAAGCATTTGACAGTGTCTGCCATAACAAATTATTTGCGAAAATAGAAGCCGTCTTAGGTAACAGTCCATTTACTTGTTGGATTAAGGACTTTTTGCTTAATCGAAAACAATTTGTATTCTTTGAACACGCTACATCAAAAACTGTTTATGTGTCATCAGGCGTACCACAAGGATCAGTTTTGGACCGTTGTTATTTTTAATCTATATTAACGACATTGCAATGAACATCGACTCTAAGCACAGACTGGTGGGCTAGTTGGTAGTGCATAACTCGGAACAGTAGCGCAAAAACATTACACAAGAGACGACAGAGCAGACGGGGCACAGCGCTATCATTAAACTTTTGCAGACGGGACACAACTCTAACATTAAACTTTTTGCCGACGATTGTGTTATATACCAGGGAAATTAATAGCCATACAGAACCACCTTGCCCTGAGTGCCTCCCTAAATACAATATCCGAGTGGTGTAAACTATGGCAGATGACAATAAACGTAAAATATCCGCCGTGATTGGGGTAACTAAAAGAAAAGATCCTTCACTATTCGCCTATGCAGTCGACGGCACCGCGCTACCTAAAGTAAACGAACACAAATATTTAGGTGTGACGCTTAGTTCAGACCTTAACTGGACCCAGCACATCGATAACATAACCGCAGCAGCACTACGCAAGTTACTTTTTCTTAAAAGATGCCTAAAACTAGCTCCGTACCCCAATAAAGCTGCTTGCCTACAAGACATTTATAAGGCCGATTTTAGAATGCGCCAACGTGCTTTGGTTCCCGCATAAAAAGACTAACTTAAAAAAGCTTGAAGCACTACAAAGAAAAGCAGTAAGATTTATTCACAACAGATACAGGCGCACAGACTCGCCAACATACCTTCTAAACGCATTCAATGTAAAAACGCTGCTAGAAAGAGCGAAACAAGCCAGCTTAAAATTTTTGTTTCAGGTCCTTAACAACAGCTTCAAGATCAACGCGTCGAAATACATTTCGTTTTCCGAATACCCACCTACACGTCAAAACCATGCCAATAAACTAACAGAATATTCATATAGTAATGAAACTTTTGAACATTCATTTTTTCTGCTTGCCATTAGGGAATGGAGTCAACTATACCCGTCTATCACAAACACCACATCATTCTCGGAATTCTCCAATAAAATAGAAGGTACAAACAACTAATATTGTCCCAATAAAATGCCACAGCGCTGCACTTATCCCCCACTAACACTTGTCGGTTGACTCCCATTGACACAGAAAGAACACACCTGCAGGCTAATTGCTTCTTTTCTTTGATTTGAATAATTTTCATAGGGTGTGACATTGATGTTTTATTGTATAAAGGATGTTCCACCTTACACAGTTTCACTTGAGTAGTGTAATGAATATATGAAAGTTCATTGTATGTATTTATGTAACCACTATTTGCTGTTGTAATATATTTACTGTAACCTCTCTTTCCCGACATTTGTGGCATATTTGATTGTTATTGAATTGTTTTATATATTGTACTTACTCTTTGTATTGCCCTCCTGCTACGCTCTCAGATAAGAGCAGCAGTACTGAAAATAAATAAATAAATAAATAAATAAATAAATAAATAAATAAATAAATAAATAAATAAATCACGTGACAGTGATGACAACTTTTCTTTGTACAAATCATGGAGATGAAAGGGAATTCAATCTGATGCGCCAAGCCTGCGGACAACAGTTTATGCATTGGAACCAATCATAAGTTCAGGGAATGTGTAAATACTCAATTTCTATGGCTGACAATGACAGTGATGGCTTGATGATGCAGTGGTCACCCGCGGAAAGGATGCAATCTGTTTCTATTATCAACCTTACAGGCTCCGATTTACTTCTTGCGAAAACGACAGTGTCTTCTAGTAGTGGGTGCGATGCACACGTTTTTAATTGAAGCGCTAAAAAACCATCACCTGACACACTTTTCACTTTGTTTCTATGTCCCCGCAGCCCGTCGTTTGTCCATTTTCCGTCTGGCCTATGTAACAACTTCCGCACGAGAGGATAATGCGATAAACAACGCCATCAGTGCATGCGACAAACTGATCAGTGTGTTTCTTATCGCGGACCGACCTGGTAATCAATACTGGATTAGCACTTCTACACACGGTGCTCAACTTGTTTGGAGCTGAAAAGACAACCCTTACGTTTTCTCGGCCTGTCTTTTTTCACACTGTGAGATAACTGGTGGGTACACGGTATTACAGCAGTTCTTTTGAGCTCACGGCCGCTAACTTCCCCGTTTTTCTGTGGGCATCTGTTCGAGCGTTCTGCTTCAGCAAGTTTTCCGCTTTTGACACGAACACATGTTCAAGAGAGCCGGTGTGATCAAGACGTTTGACTTATTGATGGAAACATGCCTTCATTAGAGGAGGGTATGATATTGAAAGGGAATTTTTGAAGCACAGGTTAGTTACGGTTCTCTTCGCGAGCTCGGAATGAGCCGAATGATATTGTAGAATAGGTTTGATGGCTCTAGGGTTGTAGGACCCGCAATTCAACAAACGTAATCGTTATCATTACTTCGACAATTGTCGATAAGTGTTCCGTCCATGAGAACCAGGCTCGTTGCTTTGGTGTGCTTCAAAGTTGTGCTTTCTCTCAGCATTTGCTGCTTACCACTAGCGACATAGCACACAGCCGTGCATCGTACGTTCACCCCTCCTCCGCAGTACCAGTTTACTGGTACCTTGCTGCACTGTTTCCACTGGCGGCCGTTGTATTGCTTTCAATAAGTGTGTACGGTAAGCGGAAAGCTGGCATTCTGACAAACGCTATAAGCGTCGCACAAGAAGCCTTATTGCAACATGTAGCCAATCCGGTCAATTGGCGCCCCAGTGGGAATCGAACAAGCAAAACAAATGAACTACTTTATTTAGAGAACAGCTAATAGTGAGCATTAACGGTTCTTTACCTTAGAACATTTCCCGCTTTTGTTTTGTTAGACGCGTGGATTGCACTTGTTCTGTGTCAAAGAGGGTGCAAAATATCCTAATTACCTTTCATACAGGCTTTCTGCATGTTTCTTCGCGCTCCCCTTAGCCAGCCGCAAACGAATTGACGCACTAATCGGATGTCGCAGTAAGCTGACAAATCGGATTACTCTCCTTGGCGTGCTGGTAATCCGATTTTCGAGCTGGAAATGCAGGTGAGAGGGAAGAGGTTGCCACAGCAACGCCCCTTTAGCCGAGTGAGGCTTGTTGTAGCGAATGCCGCCAGCATCTCTATTGATTGTGAGTCCTAATCACCGATGCCTTATCTACTAAGTGCCATCGCGATCCGCAGCTATAGTTTAGCGGCTATGTGATTTTCTCGCATAATATGATGAGCTCATTTCACGCCGATAGTGAAGACAGATCACAGCAAAGCGCTTTCATCGTGATATTTGAGGAAACAGCGCAAAAAAGACACAATCATCAGCAAATAGTAAATCACACAAACATAAGCGCTGTCTTATTTTCTTTTGTTATTGGTGCGTGATTTTCTCATTCGTGCGCCGCTGCATGAAATATCATGCTCAGGAACTAGTCTATCAGTGCATACCAGGCCCGTAGCAGGGCGGGAAGGGAGGAGGGGGCGTAGGCAATTTTTATTCGGCCCATCTCCTGAAGTTTTCATGGAGATGGTGTTTTACCAGAAAATAACACTGAACATATTTGTTTTTCTCAAAGGCATTAAGGAAGCGCCCTCCCCCTCCCTCCCACATAAAAAAATTGCTGGCTATGTGCCTGGTACGTTAAAGGGGCCCTGCAACCCTTTTCCAAGTAGCTATAGAATGGATTCACTAAAGGAGCTTATTGCCACACGAATTCACCACCGCAAAAATTTTTAGAATCCGTCAAGTACAAGCGGAGTTACAAATATTTGTCGCACCCTGCAACTGCATTCTCTCTTCTCTCGTCCCGACGAAAGCACTGGAAGCTAAGCAGGGAGGGATGGCACGGAGGAAGAAAATACGTCACGCGAGCCTCGTGACCTTGAGCGCTTTCTCTCTCTCTCTCTTTTTTTTTTTGTTCGAATACGTGGATTTCAGTGCGATAACTCACGCGCACGTGTGCACAAGTCGTGGCCTTCTGCGGCATCCCCAGTAACAACCGAGCGCGCCATGCTCAAATCAGCCAATGGCTGATACAGTGGCTGTAACGAGTGATTTTTGAGCTTGTAGCGTCATTTGTCGAGACAGAGAAAGCAATTTTTAGCTGACTTTGAGAATTTATTGTGAATTCCAGGCCGCGGGCTGCGCTGTAATATTTGACTCGCGTGTTCTCGGGAGCCTTGACTACCGATCGGCAGCATTTTCTGACCAGGCTCAAAAAGTGTTGCTGGGCCCCTTTAAGCTTTCGTCAGAACATTTTAACGGAGGAAATCAAGGGTCTAAAGATGTGGAGCTTACATCCTTACATCCTTGAACCCTGCAGCACACGGTATTCAGTCCGACGGAGCATCTATTGTGCATCGCCGCCCGTAGAATGGGAGATGAACCACCCCTCAGCCAGTCCTTGGTCGTCTCTCGTTGTTCTGGTGCGGAAGAAAGATGGTTCTGTACGATGCTGCGTCAATTACCGAGCGCTTTATAGAATCACTGCACATTCACCACGTATGAGGTCTTGGTTTGGACGATGTTTATTTCGCCCGAGAACCCGGCAGCCAACGGCTACGATAAACCCTACGACGATGGCGGTGATACAAGACGACGATGAGGATGCATAACCGTACGCGTTATGATGATGATGATGTACAGATAAAGAGGATGTGTATAATAAATGCCCACAATATGTACAGCCTGATCTCCTCTAGAATGTTCTGCTCTTTTTTACTTTGTTTCCTGCTCAGTTAACCCTTTGAGACGCTATGTACACAATTGTGTACATGATTTCTTTTTGCTCCTTGTATCAACTAGGGGCTTAGAGAGAGCGAGATACATTGAGCTTCGGATAGATTGAACCTGCTGCATAGTAATTTGTCTTCATTTAACTTCATTTCGCAGCGTACTCTTGCGTATGATCACATTTTCTGAAGGCACTATCCCGTTCGACGAGTCGTTCGATGAGCCACGTCCTGCGACCGATGTTAAAAGTATACATTTTCCTATCTCTAAATGGACATAACGAATAATGAATTTCTACTATATTTCTAGCCCTATATTTCATTCCATTTCTGCCAAAATAGAGCATGGATGACTTCAGGATAAATAGATATTTATTTAGAACTTAATTAGAATAAGTTGCTATAACACACATAAATGAACATATTATGATATTGTTTTTGTTGCAACAGTATACTGAGTGCCTTCAAATAACGTTATATTATTTTGACCCATTTACAGACAGTTCTTCATAGGTGGCGTCTGAAAGGGTTAAAATCGCTCCGAAAACTGAAGTAGCGTCTACTGTCATGTTCCTCACATTTATGGTAAACTGTATGCCGACAGAATTTACTCTCCTACCAGAACTGTGGCATAAAGTTTCTGCGCCGCTCATAAACACACTTGTATCACTTTGTGATGCTTTTATGCACAATTTGCTGCAAATACCACGTTCGAAATGGTGATCTGTCCATTCGCAATACCATGAGGTCTTTCATGCCTTAAATAAGTACGAACGAATCGCTTGGTGATTTTCCCAGCTGGCCGGCAATTATTCGTGGAATAAGGAACATATACAGAAGAAGAATATTAGATAGTATTTTTCTACGGTGGTAAGTAATATACCGAACGCCTTGCTTGTCAAGCAACGTACCGCGCTATTAGATATCTTTAGATCAGTTACATTGCAAGTAAAGACATCATCCTTGGTGTACTACTGCGTACATGTGGGGAAGAATTCACAGACTGTCTGATTTGGTATCATTACTTTACTGATTAGTCGTTCTGAATCTCAACAGCTGCGAGATTAGAGTTACAGAGATATACCTGGCTAAGCGAAAAAAGTCGTGATAACAAAAATTTAAGTGTTTTTCAAAAAAAAAAGAGAAAAAAAATTCCCCATCTCCCGCTAAAGGGAACCATGTGTGGATGCGAAGCCTTGGAGAGATAATTAGCTTGAGCGGGAGGAACGTCGCCGCTCTCATTTCACGGCAGTGGTCCACGCGTTCATCGCGGCGCTACGCAGGAGAGAGAATGAGGCGCGCGCGCTCCGTCATTTTCATACCGCGGAACTACCGTGGTGCCCCCCAGCGGAGTAAGCAGCTCTCACACCACCTGTCGTTCGCGCCGCTCCGTAGAGGATTCCTAGAGGAGAGGACGGGAGGGACCATAGGAGAGGAGGAGGGGACGTGCATGCGCTGTGGGGGGTGTGGGACGCGTGAGCCGCTCCGTAGAGTAGATTATTCCAAGAGGAGAGAGGGGGAAGAGGACGCGCATGCGCTGTGGGGATGTGGGACGCCGGAGCTGCTCCGTAGAGTAGAGTATTCCAAGAGGAAAGAGGGGGGAGAGGACGCGCATGCGCCGCTCCGTAGAGTAGATGATTCCTAGAGTAGAGGAAGGGGGGTGAGCGTAGGAGAGCACAGGGGGAGGGGACGCGCATGCGCTGTGGGACGCGGGGGGCCGCTCCGTAGAGTAGACGATTCCTAGAGGAGAGAAAGGGGTGAGCTTAGGAGAGAGAGGGGGAGGGGACGAGCGAAGGAGGGACGGACTAAGCCCCCTCCAAACACATTCAAGCAAGATTAAGGAATGGAGTCAACCTGGGCGACACCACCTGCCTAGCCATTGCTAAGCAGCCTCTTTGTGCTCTCGGCCATCACTCAAGGAATGGGGTCAACCTGTGCGACAGACACCACATGCCTAGCCATTGCTAAGCAGCCTCTCTGTGCTCTCGGCCATGACTCTTTTTTTTTATTTAATGCATGGAATCAACACCGGTAAATATTGTGTCCTGCGCACAACATAATTCGCCACATTGGATTACCTTAACATACACAACACCCACATTCTTGCAAACAGTAGCCAGTATTTCAAAAGTCAGGCAAACACACACAAGCGTCTAGAAGGGAAAACCACTCCGGAACGGGTTCAAAAGTCTCAACAACACTGCGCACTTGAGCAGCTTCGTCTCTGAAGACAGACCTCGTCGACCGTGGCGGCTCGGCGTGTCTGTCAATCATGCGACTTTTCCATAGCGAATAAAGTCCTAATAACATAAACAGATAATATGGAGTATTATTGGTGGGGCTCTTTTTGAAAGGGAGGAACCTAATAACATGAGCAGTGATAGGAAGATCTTTTCTTATTGTTCTTTTTAGAATGTCCCAAAAATAAAATGCATCGCGACAATGAATGAAACAATGCTCTATCGTCTCAGGTTGGTTGCAGAGTCTACAATTTACTGTCCAGGGCACATATATTGCTTTTTCATTGAGCCACGTCTTCACTGGTAGAGTGGAGGTGTCTAGTTTAAAGAAAAACGTTTTCGCTGCAGGCGATATCCACATTTTACGTACTCGGAATAATACGTCATGACCAGGCAAAAGCGAGTATGGCAGTCGATAAACAGGTTCAGGGAAAAGGTTATTCACAAGTGCAGCGGAACGGGTTGACTCTGATGACTGTGATGACTGTGTTAGGGTTGACGGCCTTCATATTACTACAGGGTTCTGGTTCGCATAATGGGTGCTTCCTTACTTCATGAAAGTGGCCGGACGCGGGACGCGGGACAGGGGACGCGGGACGGGGGACGCGGGACAGGGGACGGGGGACGCGGGATGCGGGACGCGGAAGGGACGGACAGAGCCCCGAGCATAAGATGCTCCGAATCTAAAAGCTAACGCATCCTCGCACTAGCATTGCCAATCATGAAGCAACAGTAAAGGTGCTATCGCGGAACGATTCTATTCCTTTTTTTATTCCTTTCGCCGCCATCAGCCGCCTGTGATTGGTCGAAGCGTCTGTCCATCAAGCAGCCGTAAAAAAGCGTGACGTCAAAATGACGTTACCACACAACGGGAGCCGGCGTCGCGCGTTCCCGCTCACTGCTGACGTAAGCTTCGACGTCACGCGGAAAAGAGTTGGAATAGAAAAAGGAATCGTTCCGCGATAGCACCCTTGGGTGGCGTTCCTTCTTTCTCTTTATTTCCCCCCTGTTTTTCTTCCTCCATTTGTTGCTCCATCTCTCTTTCTCCATGTTCTTCCTATCTCTTTTTGTTTCCATTTCTTCCTATTTCTTTCTCGTTATTTATTTTTTTCATCTTCCTTTGCAGCTATTTCTTTTTTCTCATTATTCCTTTCTTTCTTTCTTTCTTTCTTTCTTTCTTTCTTTCTTTCTTTCTTTCTTTCTTTCTTTCTTTCTTTCTTTCTTTCTTTTTTTCTTTCTCTCTCACCATTTCTTGTTTCCTCTTTCTATCGATCTGTTTGTCTCTCTGTGTATTTCTTTCTTTCCTTTTTTTTTATTTTTTTTCTATTTCTTACTCTGATCAATTTGTTTCTCTATCTTTCTATTTTGTGTCTTTCTTCCCTTTCTTTTTCTCTATTTCTCTCTTTCTCTTTATTCCTCTCTATTTATATCTTCTTTTTTGTTTTCGTTCTCTCTGTCCCCATTCTCTCAGCCATCCGAGTTATAGGACCCAACGTCGGACAAATCAGAGCAGAGGGAGGGTGCGTGCCGGGAGCACGTGTTCGAGGAGCGACGCAGAAGATGAAAGTGCGTGCCGACCCAGTTATTGCGTTGCACGTGCTAGGAGCAGCTGTCCGTTGAAGCTGGAGGTCACCCACGCGTATCTGCCACAGAAATTGGGTAAATCCCATTTCTTATGGGTAACAGCGCGAAAGACCAGGACAGTAAAGGCACACAAATGACGACACGTAGCGCTGTGTCGTTTGTGTGCCTTTACTGTCCTGGTCTTTCGCGCTGTTACCCATAAGATATGTTCAACCAACTAGCCGACAAGTTGACCCTTCATAAATCCCATTACTCGGCCATGGTCCTGTAAAAGCGAACAAGGCAACAGTTAGCACAACAAATTTCTGCGAAGCGATGGCGGCGAGCCGCAGACACCGAGTACGTACAACGAATGAATACTAGGGAACGGGAAAAGCAAAGGCGGCTGCGAGAAGACCCCAGCCGATGGAAAGGTTACGCCAACGACGAGGTGCCCGTAGATCTATGAGAGGTGCGAACGCTTGGTTTTTGGACAACCGTGTCGTGTCTGTGACCGTCTGCGGTTTAACCCAAACTTCTCTGCGTTAGGAACTAACGTACACTCTTAACCGCGTATCCTCTATGTATACCTTTACCAAAATTTATCCTTTATCCTATAGGTTACATGGGTCGACGTTTTTGTGTTTTTTGTCTTCCCAAGTTTTAAAGGTTTACATGCTGATTCACAGAGGTTACAATCTAAATTTAAAGGTATATGACTCGTGTATACCTTTAACGGTGACCTTTAGAGCTGACAGAGTCTTCGCCGTATACGTTTAGGCGTTTACATTAAGGCGGCAAGGGTTACAGATTCGGCGAGGGTGATCGGGAAAGGAAATTCTATTGCTCCAATCAAGCGCAAGCAGCCCTGAAATGGCTTTGTGCACGCGTGTGCTAGAATACTGGCAAGTGCGCCGTCCACGGCGCGCGGCAATGTGGGCGAGGTGGTTGTTAGAGCGATGAAATACTTAGAGGGCCGTGGCATTCTGAGGTGTTCAACCGCAACGTTCGCGGTAAGGAGAAAAAAAGTATGGTACCTCCTTCTGTACCTCGTCTCCTGCGTCGTTTTCTGCCTAATCCCGCTACTCGGCGGTCGTGATTTGGAGCAATGTTTGCCGAAGGGAACTGCGAAAACACAACCGGTCCAGGGAGACCAACAGCCAGAGCTGCAGGAAACTACGCCCATAAAGCGCTAACTGGAACGCTCTTATGCTCTAAATTCAGCTTATGGTGGCTGAAACAAGCAATTTACTAATTTTGCCTTCTACAATCACAGCAAAATTGCGCGATATGAAGTCTCACGGAAAGAACTGCTACAGAGGCTGTTCACGAAGCTGTCTGCTTAGCGATTACAGCACTTCTCTTGCGCTCAGCGCCCTCTCATGTCACCATGAGTCTCTCAGGGAGCCCATAAACAGCAACTATGTTATACCATAGTCTCATCCCACTACCTGAACGTGACGCGCTCGTTGTACACGTGTGGCGGCGTGCTCGGTATGATTTTAAAATGCCCGTCAAGCACAAAGACATTTGTGGCGTGTTTCGTGCCCGGTGCAATGAGCTCCAATGCGATTGCAAGCAATATATGGTGGTGTGCGCCGTCGACGATGCCGAGGAGCGCATTCGTTGCGACTATTTTGACCACAGTCCCAGCGCCCACAACAGGATTGCTGATCTCGGTAAGCAAAGTTTTGTTTTGCAGCCGTTGTGCGTTTTCCCTTTTGTGTGCCCTGACAAATGTTGTTGCCTCTCGTATACAAGAATTAGGTAATCTAGTGTTAAGATATAAGTTTTGTGTCATTTTTTTTGTTAACATTAGTGCTCACTTGCAATTGACGTACTTATCACGCGAGCACGTAATACTTGCTTTGCCTGCACGTGTGAGCTTTGCATCTTTTCGCAACGTTGTTAGGTAAGGAGTGTTACGTACCATGTTCTGACTGATGTGGCGTTTTGCGGTGTAGTGTTTGTGCTAAAAGCATTGTCCGCCCCAGGACTTATTCAAACCTCACTCAGGCGCACGCGAATGAAAAGGCGGCTCTGTGTTCTCTCGGTGGCACACTTGTGTGGCCCGTCGCGCTCTCCACGACCACCTTGTTCTTCTCATGTTACCGCGAGCGCAGTCGGAGAACGATGCTAAAATGAGTGGATAAGCGTTTACTAGTGTGTTCCTTCATCTAACAACCGAGTCCACGGCTGCAAAGCGAAATAATTGCTTCCGATGCGGTCCACCGAAGCATATATATGATAGGAGAATCTGCGTGCATGTGTGAGCTGCCTGTTGCCGGTGTTATGAGCACACGTATGCCAGGTGGCACATGGGCATGAGGCCAGTCGTGGGCTCTTAATCTGCGCTGTGGTTTTTGTGCGTACCCCGCCTCGGGAACACGGCTACGCGTGGCTACGCACCTGCGGAGTGTCACTGCATCTAATCTGCTCATGAATCAATGCTGAGTGGTGCGAGAAGAGGCATATCGATGAGGTGCTTCGTGTCCTTTTCACGAATTAAAACCTCGGTGTGATTTGATTGACCGTGTGCTCCGTTTGTACCGTCCTCCAGGCTCATATACTGGTTGGCGTGAGCAGTGAATCCCTGCGTATTTATTATTAAAAAGGCACTGAAAAAAAAATAATTTTGCACCTTGTGTTTTCTTTTGCTAACGGCCCATTTATCACGGCCGGAAAGCTCGTTTACTTGAGCGTGTGATGGTTAATAATTGGAAGGCTGTTCTAGTGCCCAGTGAAGTTTCGGTTTAAAAGAGCATTGAGTGAGCGGGACCCAAAGTGCTTTTCGTGTAAACATAGCTGGTTACGTCAGCTCTCAAAACCGCGTTCACATGAGCACCGCATTGAAAACTCTTTTCAACCAAGGCTCTCAGGGTGCTGCTATAATCCCCTCTGGTATGTTGTAAATATATATGCGTCACCCCCCCTCCCTCACATTTGCATTGCCGGGCACCCGGATTCAGCACACGAGAAGTGCTGTTCACGTGAGCATGTCATGAGTGTTTATTCAAGCTTTTGAAAAATACGTGCATGGACTAAGCTTAAAGCAAATATTCAGACGTCTGTGGATTAACGCAGTGTCCTTGAAGCGGCATATAAATAAAGAGATAACAGGAAATTAGATAGAGTGGTCAGGTGAGAGAATGTGGTATAAAATGGGTTAAAATCGCAAAGCAATGCTTCAGTTAAAATTATTGGTCCGTGAGATTAGTGGCCTTGCTGAAACTGATAGATATAGCAGTTTAACATAACGAGATCTATGAATGGTGCAGTCCCTGACGAAATTTTTCAACTCTGAGTGCAATGTACTAAGCTTTGTTTCCCTGTGTGCAGATTACTCTATCCTGAATAGGCTCCACCATATTTTTATGTTTTCATGCTTATTCCTTTCTACTGTTTTGCACAGAATGTCTTCATACGGAGGCTTTCTCTGCAAAGAAAAATGCAG
The DNA here is from genome assembly GCA_030522465.1 of Rhipicephalus appendiculatus. Classification (NCBI taxonomy): domain Eukaryota; kingdom Metazoa; phylum Arthropoda; class Arachnida; order Ixodida; family Ixodidae; genus Rhipicephalus; species Rhipicephalus appendiculatus. The sequence goes on along the minus strand of JALIZH010028915.1, from coordinate 77,548 downwards.
CGGCACCGACAAAAAAGAAGTAATATTGCTCTCTTGGAGGAATCCAGGCCAGAACTAACAAAAGAGGTGGCATTATCAGAGTTGCAGGTAGGCTGCAATTTTTATTTAATTTTCATACGAGACAAAATACTCCCAAATGACGTTTATGTTCTTTATCCTTCCATGTCAATGGGGGCCTTAATTGTTTTGTCATATTTGTATTTTTGTATATTCCAGTTATTGGCTTCGAACAGCTTAAAAGGGGCCACAACCAACTACGAAAGGGTTTCGTGCCTCTTGAGAGCCACATACCAAGACCGCTGCCAACACCATGTAGACCCCTTGCCAAATTATTTTTTGGTGGAAGAAACTGTAAGTTTATACTTTATATCAGCGTTGATTTAAAACATCGTAAAGCATCTGTTTCTGAGAAGTGGCACACAGTAGAGTTGTAAACTCACACAGGAAAATTAATCTTGTGGCGTTGTATTTAAGGCTCCATTGATTTTTCCTTACTCTCAAAGTTTAATATAAGATAGGTCTAGCCGAATGACTTGTTTCAAATTCACTTTTTTAAGGCACGTGAAGGGAAAATAAGTGTTTTTCTTGTTTTGTTGCTTCTGCCATAGCTTTGTGCTGAGCTCCAACTGCGCTTTGGGTTCACTGTGGATGAAGCGGAACAACGGCTAAAAAAAAAAGGCGGCACAAGTTTTCTCCGAGAAGGAAGGAAGGGAAACTTCATTTTTAGAGCTCTCTAAGCACTTGCAAGGCTCGTTAGAGCACTCACCGATCATTGAGGTAAGTTATTTTCTTTTTTCTCTGCCTAACTGTATTCTAAAAGCGTGAAAGACGCAGTACACTGATAAGTGCTCATGTGTCAAATGACCTGCGAAAAATAGACTTGGACGAATGCTGAATGTCTAGCAAATGGCTGCATTTAGTATATAACACTCTTTTTTAGGTCTTTGATGATTCTAATTACATGCTGCTCTACCGACAGAAATAAAAATTGCTGCACCACATGTATACGTATACAAGGACCAAGCTTGGGTGTGTGGAGGCAGCAAAGAAGAAATAATTCACCTGAAGGAACTGAATATTGAGTGTGCCGTCGTCATGTGCTTTCTCATTTACTACCTGAAAAACCTCATGTACCCATCTGCATTTTTGCAAACCCTGAATATGGTTCAAAAACATTTAAGACCTCAAGAACCTATCCCACGTGGGCTTATTTCAAACCGATTGAAGTGTTTCTTGGCGCTTTTGAATAAAAAAAAAAAAAAAAAAAAAAAAAAAAAAAAAAAAAAAAAAAAAAACGTCTGATCACTATATATGCAATTGGTTGGTCAAACTTTATTGCCAAATATTATTTGGGCAGATGTTTGGAAGTTCTCATATAAATATTTTTCCAAGAAAAACTTTTCAGTTACGTATAGCTGAATTACTGTATATTTTTGCATTTTAAATAAAGTGCTTCATGCTTTTTATTTCTCTGACTAATTCGTTTAATTTGCTTTGCATCCGGACGAATGTCTGAGAGCCTATGCTCCTGCATGAACTGTTCGGCTTTGTGTATGCCGAACAATTTCACATATTTCTCACAGAAATTACCATGCACACGCAGGCTTTATAAACATTTATTGATTAGAAAGTTTGTGTACCACTAAGCTAAAAAGCATGGTAAGCCGATGCGCCTGTCTTTCTTTCAGGGCACTTTTATTTTCCAGGCGAATGAAAGGAAAATGCAATTTGCTGAATGGAAGGGATATGAACCGACAACTTCTGCATGTCCCGTGTGATGTTATTTCTCTAATGGAAGAGTTTTGCACGAGGCATGCAGAGGTTGTATAAGGTTAATTTCATGCAGTGGTCTGCTGTATTTGTCATAAAAGTTACATTTGAAGGTTTACAGTATAACCTTTCAGTTTAGAAGTTTTTCAAATACCTATACGGACACAAACACGCTATACCTCTAATAAAAGTTACAATTTTAGAGGTTGCTAGTTACCTTTTGCTTTAAAGGTTTCTCTGTGACTTAGAAAACTACCGTGACCTATATGGTAGAAGTTACCATATTAAAAGGTGATGCATAACCTTTAAATTAGACAGATACGAATCTTAAAAATGTATGCCTCTACTAAAGGTTACGCGGTTAAGAGTGTAGAGCCAGCCTAGCATCACCTAGCTAAATATTAGCAACAACCTAGACGCAACCTGATCCTGTTTCACCTAGATAAGGCCTAGAAACAACCTAGAAACAACCAGATTACAGTTTCATCCAGTTTCGCTGTTTCGAGCCTTTGCGCAGCTTCGTGGAAGCTTCGCCAATTTTTTTTCAGTTGGAGTTCACACTGTATAAATTTGAGAACTCTCAAGGAATGAATATTCAAAGGTAATAATGAAGGGTGTGGCGCAGCTAAAGTAATTAGAAGTTGGAACTATAATGAATTGATTAAAATAGCGTATCCCAAATTTCTTAGAGCTCAGCGAGAGAAAAAAATTTTGCCTTTCCAAGAATCGACGCACGTCTGTGAATTATCAATAAAAGCTTAAGCAAATGGGCGCTTTTAGAAGAATTAATGCCAAGCGTGTTTTCCTGGAAAACGCCCAGTTTTACTGGGGCTAAATTGTGGGTTATGAGTTGCCCGATCCGCTTCTGTACGCCTCGCTTTTAGTGGTAGGTTTAGCAAACCAAGTAACTCAAGTTTTACTAACACTTAATTTATGACCTCCTGAGTACCAGGACGGGTTTGAATCTCTGATTTTGGCCGTATTCATAGTGAACTGAAAAGCAACTCGTTCAACCAATTCTCCATCATATGAAGTCAGATACAGGGTGTTGCCCGATATAAGTGGTTAAGGCGCTAAAATAATGTCCGCTTGTCTGCGAATCACCATTCATTCTGTCAAAAAAAAGTGCGTCCTCATTGTCCACGAAGAGCTCCCACAAAGTGTTTTTCGAATACCCCGAGGTGACAAGAAAATTGAGAATGCAGTTTCAATGTGCAAGCCGAACCTGTCACCACATTTTAAATCTTCATCCTTTTAGTAGCACTAATATGAAGCAACTGTTACTTATTCCTCTTGCAGTGAGTACCTACCGTAAACCGTACTACTTGGATGAGAACTGTAATTTCAGGTTCGTAATGTCTGATTTCGTGAAGACAACAGTAGCAGTATATGCCTGAATTGTGTAAGACGGAGCGCAGTTTTACTGTCCGTGCTCTATGATGGACAACTCCACTAAAAAAAAAAAATGACATAGGCTTGGCTTTGGAATCAGGGTTGCCGTTGGTGTCTACTTTGCGCCAAATTAGCTACTTTTCGACCCCGTTGGCGACGAAACTTTCCAGTTGGCGCCATGGCTCTTTTTAAACTTGTGGTTTTACTTATTCAAAATGGTTTTATTTATTCATCAATAGCAAATACACTGTTGATAATACCACTCCTGTTCTATTTGGCAAGAAATTCGGCGATAATATCAAATGACGTGACTACTTTGGCTACTTTGGTTCTGGCGCCTTTTCATGTCCACCCAACGGCAACCCTGGTTGGAATTGAATCAAGTCGTGGGCCATGTCAAGTGAGGCATGGTAATAAGGTTTTTGCGTACGTGCTTGCGTGGCTTGCGCACACACGGCAAGCCGGTGTACGCAGTACTACAGACTTTATTAACAACCAAGCGAATACATGTCGACCATATGGCGCATGGATATTCGGCAGGGTAACGCCGGTATTCAGGTTCATTCGCCTACAAACTTTTAATAAACGATTACTGATTCTGGTTCAGACAGGCGCCAACGCGTTCATTAATCAACCTGCAACGAATGTGGCATCCCTACGAAACTTATTCACCTCCTTGTTTCAGCTTTTCATCGAGCTCTCCCGAACCATGCATGCCTCAGTAATCAACAGTTCTGTTCAGGAATGTTCTACTTCTTTCGTTCATTGCAGTTCTCCGAAACAAGTATGGGCTAGTCTAAGGGCGATGAGATATTGGCTTCGTGCTGCATTCCTGCTCTAATACTGGATTCCAGCTGGACTGGTTCCCACTTCATTAGATTAAGAGTGCCTGAGGACTGACACATCCTCTCCTTCATTTCTGCCTATTCATTATGCTAGAAACTGAGTGTAACTCACGTTAGCGTCCTAACAGAAGGTACCTTGCTAGATACGTTAAGTACTTTCTTGATGTCAGAGTAATTACATGAACAGTGCGCAAAGACGTGCCACCACGTTGACCGGGGAAATAAGTGTGTGAGGCCATATGCGATTCTGCGAAAGGTTTCAGTGATTATCGGAACTTGCACTCATTAGCTTGCAATTCTCCAGCTTAAAGCACAAGCCAACGATTTCGGAATTATCTGATATAAGACACCACAAGCTTCCCCGTACTATAAGGCGCAATCCAATGAATGGAATGAAAGTATATAAGTTATTAAAATCAGAATACGCAGTGACTAATATCGTCACTTATTGGTCAATTTAAGAGCATACATTGATTGAAAACTCTTAGGATGGTCTTCCAGCCGCAGGGCTGCTCCTTCAGTGAAAGTTGCTTATTCAATAAACATATTCTGTTGCACCAAGCCCGAAATAAAAAAAAAAAAGAAAAGAAAAGAACAAGACAGAACGAACAGAAATTCCGAACCCACCTCTCTCGTCTGTCACCCGCGGCCAAAAAATGACGGCCTATGAAGACTGAGCGTTTTTTGTCACCACAAATTTCCCGTGAAATGTCACCAATTTTGTGGTCTCCGCTCTCGTGTTGCTGTAGATGTTCGCGGATGATAATGCTATGCGTTGTGTATTGAGAGCATTGCGAAAGTCATTCCGAAGTCTGTGCCACACTTTGGGTTCACGCCGCCTTTTTTCTGCATTTGTGACATCGACGTAGGGGTTTACATGAACATAGCAGAACAGAATGCAAGCCGCCATTTTTCCATGTAGAAAAAAGGCAGGGGTACTGCCTAGAAAGAGAAAGTAAATATCATTGGTCGCAGTGAAGAAATTCGTCGTGAAGTGGCACGCGGAGCGCTTCACAATGAATCGACATGTCTCAAATTCCTAGTGGCGTGGATATGTTTTCATAAACAATCTGCTTTTTCTTATATCACGGTTTTTGTTTGACAGGCTCAATTAGTTTTCAAGTTTTTTTTTTTTTTTTGCACTCGGAAGCACGTTCTACAGACAAATATAAGGCAGCCTAACCCGTCTGTGGCCTTGATGTGTTGCTAGTGCGGTAATTTAGAGATATTTTTGTTTGGAGGCTGCAACCAACAGTGTCCCGTGGTCCATTGACGGACGAGAAAAAGTCACGCAGTCCCTATTGCATTTTCGGTGACTCGAAGGCGAAAGCCTCTTTCTCCTTTTCGATCTCAGTCAGTTTTATTGACACCCATCTAGAAAACTCTGCACCCAACGTGGTTTTCTCCCTCTTTGTGTGTGTATATATATATATATATATATATATATATATATATATATATATATATATATATATATATATATATATATATATATATATATATATATACGACCAGAAGGGAATATCCGACAGGTCCGGGTAATGTCTATATTGAATGAACTTGGAGGTAGCACACATCGAAAAGGGAAATGCTTTTAGTAACGTTTCGGCCGTGGCACGGCCTTCGTCCAAGTTGAAGTTGTACCTACAAAATGCAGTCGTGTGGCCGCTTTTATTGTATTTCTTTTCATTATGGCGAAGGCCGGGCCACGGCCGAAACGTCCGCCATGTTGTGTTGGCCACCGTCGCGGAATCGTCTGCTAGCGTCTCCATAAGGAGAGGCTGAACGGCTCTCATTTGGCGGAGCTTTCGGACCGAGAAAATACGGCTTTTTCTTTAGTCATCCAGCGTTCAACGGTCAGTCAACCTCACTGTGCTGCCACAAATCCACGAGAACGCAATATCGGAGCTCTGCGCGCTTCAAGACTCATCCGGACGGCAGTTCCACGAGGCGCATCGCTTCGTAAAGCCGAACAGCTGTTCTCTAGTGGCGTGTGCTTCCGATCTGAGGTAGGATATCAAAGAAAAGTGTTCATCGCAGAGGAGATGCGGCTCTTAAACTTCTCAGATGACTTTGAGCAGCAGTAGATCTCCATTGTATTTACCACTGCGATTATAATAACACGCTTCATATATCCAAACCACGTTCTTGCTGCGCGAACTGTGCAACGCTGTGCTGCATTCCTCGACTCATTTCTTTAGCCACAGGTATCTCTACACCCTTCGCAATAGCGTGTGTCGTAGTTTTTTGAAATAAACAAGGCATGGACATGTGGTAAGCGGTGTGCCGCAATCCAAACAAAAATACTGATCGCGCCTTTTGACTGTAAACGGAGAGAGCGTCCCGAGTAATGTTGTTTTAATACACACTGGTTGTTTATAATGCCTTGTGGTCGTAATCTATCGCGCGGATTTAGTGTTATCGCTATGGTTTTTTTGAACGCTATACCTGTGCGTTCACTACATGACCTTTTCAAAATATCGTGCTCTTAATTTGCTTTCGCATGCCACGGAGGCGTGGATTATCGCGCACCGCGTGCTATTGCAAGCAGCATACAAGTTCTCGCGATCAGCGCTAAGATTGGTACGACAATCTACCGAACAAATAGCTGCATCCATACTACGGCCAGAGAACATGTACGGCTCCGCAACTGAGTGCTCCATATTCGCAGCACATGCTGACCGAAGGAAGCAGCAGAAAAAAATTGTCAGCCGATCCACGAAGTGAATGCTAATGATGGAGCCAAGCTCCATTGACGAAGTGATAAACGATATAAAGAATGTTTATGAAATCCATCTGTCCATCCGTCCGTCCATGGACGGACAGATGCACGGACGGACGGACGGTCAGATGCATGGACGGACGGACGGATGCGCGGGCGGACGGACGCACGCACGCACGCACGCACGCACGGACGGACGGACGGACGGACGGACAGACGGATGAACATAGTTCGGTTCATTTTAAACCTATATGCTTACTGTGATCGCTCTTTGTACGGTATATGTAAGATCTGTGTTTCGGACTGTTTTTACTGTCACTATTGAGTCTAACATTGAACCTAAGGCAGACTTCTGTTCCACAGGCATGTCTGATGCCCAAATAACTCCAAATGACATATATAAACAATCAACCAACTCGCCCAACAAGAAGTTTTGATGACTAAACTGATAAACAACCGTAAAATAGCTTCGTCAGCAGACTGCGACAACATTAATGGTAAACTTCTTAAAAACCCTCCAGTAAAATACTTTGCCGGATATTCAACCAATCCCTGCAATATTCGGTCGTTCCCAACGATTGGAAAATAGGCAAAATTATTCAAATTTTTATATCTGCAACAAAAGAACTTGCCACCAACTACAGACCTATTTTCCTTACTAGTGTTGCATATAAACTGCTCGAACACATAATCGCTTCTAACTTAATAGCACATCTCGAATCGATCAACGCTTTCTACCCACAGCAGCATGGTTTCCGCAAGAAACGTTCTTGCCAAACTCAATCGGCAGAATGTACGCATGATTTACGCCACATTATATGGAGAAGATCTTTCAGATATATGCAATACTTCTGGATTTTTCGAGGACATTCGTCCGGCTGTCTTAGACACATTTAATTATTAAGCTCATTTCTTTAGGTATTGGCGAAAACCTAATACGGTGGCTGCAGCAATTTCTTGAAGGTCGCGTTCAATTCACTTCCGCACCAGCGTAACTTCAGGCGTTCCTCACGGTGTGTTTATCCAAAGTGCTGTTCTTAATATATATCAATGGCCTTCCCGCTAACTTAAAATCAGCAGTACCCATTTTCACCGATGACTGCGTTCTTTATATCCCTATTTATAACTCGGACGTCACCATTGCTCTCCAACATGATTTAAACAGTATCGCTGCGCGGTGTGCATGTAGGTAAACTTGTCGAAATGTAAACAAATATCATTCTCGCGAGAACGCACTGCGACAAACCATACATAACGCATAAATTCGTCCCCCTTAATTTCAGCAGAAATTTACAAGTAATTAAGGGTGCCCTTAACGCTTTCACTATCACGGATATCCACATATTCAAACAACCCGACCTGAGGCATCACGCACACATGGTTACCTACGTCGAAATCTTCAGTCCGCATCCACTGACATCAACAAGCCGGCATATCTAACGTATGTGCGACTGAAGCTCGCGTACACTCGCAGATGTAGAGGAAGTACTGCAAGAGCAAAGAAATTATATTACTCTTACCAGGATTATTTAACTGCGTGGGGGAGTAGCGCAGAGTTAGCCGTGGAACATACTTTTTCCGTGAAGACCGAGTAAAACAGACTGCGAACTCTCCGCTAATCGGGAGGAGTTTCCAATCCATGCAACGCTCACGCCGTGTTGGCGTCAACAGGGTCTGCACTCGATCCGTCCTTGGCAGACGCAGTGCAATGCAGCACGAGAATCTCGCCGACGCCGCACAGTGATATAACTGTCTGATAACCTTAAGCCTCAGAGCGTACACGCCACAGATGAGATTTTAATGTGCAATGTTCATAGAGTAACTTTCAGTGATGACAAAAGTAAGGTTTTCTGATCGTGTGATCGTGAAGGTTTAGTTCCGAACAGCGACAACTGGTAACGAGTAGCCAAAAATTAGTTTACGGCGCAAGCTAGTTGCCACTGGAATCATATAGACACTATGGACATTAAAACAATTAAAAGAGAAAAAGAAGCGTTGAAAGAAAGCTCCGGCAAAAGGATTCGGACACGCCACCTTCTCACCATCAGTCGAGTTCTCTAACACTGCGCCACGTTGCAACACGGCATCTCGGCCGTAAACAGATTATAGAAAAACAGCACACACCGTTTGGCTTCGTCTTCACGGGTCACATACTGAAGAAAGGCGCGATCATCTTTTCCAACGAAATCTTGCATCCTCCATAAGAGGAACTGCTGCCGGCCACGCATGCCATGTCATTAAGGCCAACACAAACTTTCTTTCAAAATTCACAACATATAAAAAAATGTATATATAAAAGTTACCGAGGAGCAGGGACAATTTATCCGCTGTTACTGCGGAGTCTGATAAATGTTGCTCGCTTTTTTCACTGGTTGACATGAACATAAGTTTTATGTTGCCTGTAAGCTCGTTCGGTAAGCACACGTGTACTTGATTGAATAACTTGTATTTTCTCGCGCAAGCCATGACATGTTGGTGCAGCGCCGGTGTCAGTGTACTGATTTTCATCTATGTCGATAGCTGCAACTGCATACCGATAAGTAAAAACCAAATGGATTGCGCAAGAAAGTATCCCATCATGTTGCTTCAATAAGGCGCACCAAACAAGAAATCTGCATTTTCACATATGAGTCCACGAATAACTGGCGAGTGCGCCCGGCAGCTTTCAGCGGATGCCTCTGTGCAGTGCGTGTGTGCATTGCATGTGTGCAGCGCGTGTGTGCATTGCCTGTGTGCATTGCGTGCATGTGTGCATTGCGTGTGCATTGCGTGCATTGTGTGCACTGCGTCGCATCGATGCTCATCGTTCGTTGTGCGGACACCACACGCAAGAAAAATGGTTCAGTCAAGTTAACCTATGCCAAAGCTCTACTGCGCAGTCATTCTTATTCCTTGGAATCGTGTATCCTTAAACCCAGAAGCGCCAATGCCATGTAGACGGACTCGGCCGGTATGCTAGGCCTAGCTTCGCTGGGAGTCCTACGGGTCATATTTGGTTGGACCGATTTCGGCGAGGTTCTTCACGAAGATTGCATACCTGTGGTGTCGAAAGCTTCTCACTGTTATGACAATGTGTAGCCAAGGTAAGCAAAAACTGCAAGAATTGCCAGAGACGTGTTCGCGTTGGGGTTCTATCGAGCGGCGTCTTTTTTCTGGCGTATACAAGCCGCGGCACCGCATATCGAATTGGACACCGGATCGTAACGTCGTAGATTATTCCTCAGCCAGCCCTACTACAAGATCGCTGCAACCGTATTTGTGAGCGCGTAGCTACAACTCTCAGACTCGGGCATAAGCGGCTGTTCTGCACTGAGCCTATATCACAGAGCGCAAGGACATAATCTGAATTGAGTAATACTTTCTGAATATTATGCGGTTTCACAGTTAAAGGTGGATGTGCCTAAAATGTTCCCAACGATCACCAGATTTGCTGCTCACCCTGTTTTGTGGTTAAAATACGCACAACAGTTGTGCTTCCACCGGCACTGGAATGGGGGGTAAGATCATGGGTGTATATGCCGGTTACTATGTGCATCGCTGTCCGAAGCGCAAGCGCTATATGTTCAGTGTAGGTGTGTTCTGTACGGTTGCAATGTGTGTGTCGTTTATATGTGACGTGAGCTTCAGACATTCTCAGTTAGGATGTTCACTGTTAAATTCTATTAACTGCTGGGCGATTTTAGTTTTTTTTTTCAACATTATATAGTACTCGCAGCATGAGTGATTCTACTCTTGAATGGAGTTTATGCGCTCAAGCCCAATCAGAATTCACAAACTCTGTGAGTGAGTAGCGTAACTCCTGGAGAGAGTGCATGTATTCGATTTGAAAAGCGTGACTTTACTCCAGCGACGGAACATGTTCACTCTCGTTCAGCGAGAGTACCTCAACTTTGCGAAGATAGTGGGCTTACTTCGTGCAGCAGGGAGTTCTCAGCACTCTCAAAAAGGGAGTGGAATATTCGGCAAGCATGTACTCCCGTGAAGAGAGTTTCTAGCACTCTCTCACCGCTGTGAGTGTGCGCATCATCCATTTGGCACCCATCGCAATCATATTTGCGGATGCAATAGAAGCTGTAGAAAACCGCGCAGCGCGTTTTACATCATCCCAACACTCTCCGTACAGTCACCGATATCTTTAAGTATCGTGCGCGACCGGCAATCTTTTCTGTGTATTATCACCGTATGACTGAATTAAGTTGCAGAAAGGGTGACGGCAAGTGCATGGTCACATACCACGTGCCCGCAAAACAATATTTTGGAACTTCGTTCCTTCACCGCTGACCATAGGTCGGCAAAAACTGTGGAGCTCACTCAGACTCACTCATGAAATATATATGGCCCTTGGGACTCACTCGGACTAAGATTCACCAAAATTTTCCTCAACCGGACTCACTCGGACTCAGATTCGCTAAATTTTTTCTCAGCCGGGCTGACTCGGACTCAGACTCATCAAAATATCACTCACTTAGACTCACTCAGACTCAGACGCATGGCTCTACCTGAGTTTGAGCGAGTCTGAGTGAGCCGACTCATGAGTCCGTTAGCGTACAGTTGGCTTCTTCGAACATGGTTCCAATGCCCTTTTGCACCTATATCTCACGAAATCGGTGCTTTACTTGGCGCCTTTTGATCTCGTACCTTCAAATATGAGATATCAGTGGTTGCAATTCAGTAAGGACATTTTTATTGAAAGAGATGACTCACACGAGATATTTTTATCAAGAATTCCTCGGGAAAGTTTCCAGGGGGTGGGGGGGGTCATGGCACCTCTCCCCCCCCCCCTCTACTCTGTAACTCACGCCTCTGATCAATAAAGATTGAGCTGGCATATGAACACTAGTGCTTTGAAGTATGTGTGAGTCGGCGCGAGTGTAAACGTGAGCCGAATTAAGGCTGATAGTAATGCTGAAGTTGAGTAAATAGGAACCATAGATCGGCAAAAAAGTTTATTCGCAATGCCCATAGATTGTAGCGCCCCTAGCGGAATTTAGAAGCGTCCTCTCATGGATGATCAGTAGACGACACCATGGCAGCCCTACGCAGTCGCGCACTTGTTCGGCTGTGTTAAGCAGGAAACAAACACTACGAGTTTGCATGTTTTCTGCTTTCAGTGAACAAACCGGGCCCTCCGTGACACCCGATAAATCTGACTCGTTCTTGCGAGACGCGAAGTTTTCGAGAAAATACGTGCCAACTCGCGCGTTCAACGATGACCCACACCGTACAAATATCAGCTTCGCGAGGTTTTGTGTAGCCATGTAGGTTAGTTAAACACTGTCTTCTGACCGTCTCAGTTGAAACTCACCTTGTTTTACTTGCATATAGCATTCGTCAGTGCTCTTGTAGTGCATGAATTTATAACATTGTAGGCGGGAAGTCGCGCCAGCTAGCGATATATAACTGAGTAATCTCAAATAGGCCAGCGCTGCGCCGCTTGTTTTTGTACGTTTGTTGATAGATGGCAGCACTCTGCAAGCGATTTGTTTGTTGACCGGTGTGAGAGCAAGAAGTTCTGCCCTTCTGCGCGCCCAGATAACGTTGTGACTAGGACTAATGGAAGTCGTTCGGCGGAGGAAATTCTTCAGATCGCTTTCAGCAATGATGTTAAGAGGAACCACCTTGACGACGAGGATTTTTCACTGGACGGAGAAGGCTGTTAAAGCGCAGAGTGTGACAGCGACGATGAACGATCAGCTGCTAACTCACGAGGAGCGAGTTGCACTTCACGTCCCCCTCGCGCGCTAATGTTTTTTTTTCACGCTCGTAAGTCACTTTGATTGTATTTAATGTATAGTATCCTTCAGTGAGATCAAAACTAAAAACATAGTTTTTCTTGCACATTGCACGTAGCGCAATTATTGTGGATATTATCGAGCACCGCATTCCGCCAAAACACTCGAGTTCGGAACAGGGAAGCGAAATGGTTAGAGCGATGAAACGTGCAGTCACGGCCACAATCCACGCCTATCGGCTCACTTCTCCTGTACTTCACCGGTACCTTCCGATCGGCATAGTTGTTCGACGCATTTTCGCAACGTCGAAGAATTCGTCGTTGCGAAAAGCATACGTGCGTGTTCTTTTCGATATTCATGTTTCGATCGGGCTGATCGAACCTGCGGCATCCGAGTGCAGTTGCGCACGGCTTGAGTCTGAGCATGGCACAAGCGCTACTAAATAGGATGTTAAATGCTTGTGTTCCATTGAAGAAGCAACTCCGCGTTCCTGACTGCGCAAGTAATGACGACTGCGTATGTTTGCAAACCATCGCCACGTTAAACATTCGGTCCTGTGCAGCAGCGATGACGCTACTCGCTAGCGGCCTACCACTGCGGCAAATCCGTCAGGCAGGCTCGGTACGCAGTATCTCGGAGTGCCGTTCAGGTCATACGTCAATTCTAGTTCATGAAGTTCTCTGCAGAACGCACATGATTTCGCACAGCATCGCTTATGCATGGTAACGGAGCTGAAACATAACCTTTCACACCGCGGCAAATAATTAGGTGGCGAGCTTCCATGGTTTAAGAAAGCACTTCGGTCTCATATCCATTTCAGTGCAGCTCATGACTTCATCAGGTGAAAGTGGCACGGGCCGTACGTACGCACGTCCTATCTGTTCCTATGCTGACAAACGGATTGACCCTCCATCAGGCGCCATCTTGAATCGTACAGCGCGCCACCTATGGTTCGTGGGCATTGCGAATAGCTCACTCAGACTCACTCATGAAATGCATTTTGCGCTTAGGCTCTCACTCGGACTCAGATTCACCAAAATTTTCCTCAACCGGACTCACTCGGACTCAGACTCACTAAAAGATTTCTCAACCGGACTCACTCGGACTCAGACTCACTAAAAGATTTCTCAACCGGACTCACTCGGACTCAAACTCACCAAAATATTGCTCACCAGACTCACTCAGACTCAGACTAACGGCTTGATCTGAGTCTGAGTGAGTCTGATTTAGTCGACTCATGAGTGAATTTGCCGACCTATGGCGCTGACACACAGAAAAGTCGTCGCACGATAGTTAAAGCTTTGGGAGACTGTACACTAGTATAACTGGCTTCAAACTCACCCTGTCACTTCCAATCCTCGCATCACGTCACACAGTTGCTCGTCTTTACTTGCTTCACGGCATCTTTCATCAGATACGTGGAAGGCATGCGCTTCTCTCCCCCTGTATCTCCTTCGAGATTAGCTCACACATGTCGCATTTCCCGCATTAGTGGTCGCACAGCAGCGACTTTTTTCCCACACACAATAACCTTGTAGAACACGCTTCCTAACGCAATTGCTTCCTGCGCAGATCGAGCAAAATTTCGCGAATAACTAACCCGGCATTTGCTCTAACAATATAGTGTGTTAAGTTGGGCTTGTATTGGCCGGTGCTACATTTGTTAGTTATTTTTCTTTCGCTGAATTTGTTACCAATTACTTTTATTGCACTCTGCCGATGCCTTTGTATGCCCCCCCCCCCCTTTTATGTAATGTTTTCTGTCCTTTAAGGTATAATAGATGAATTGAAATATATATATATATATATATATATATATATATATATATATATATATATATATATATATATATATTGTTATTGTTATTGTTATTATGATTTCACTGTCATATATTTATGACAGTGACATCATAATGGTGTCACGAATCTTGGTGACCTGTAACGCCATGATACCGTCACGCTTTGACGTCATCACGTGATGATGATCTTGGCATAACTCACGCTGATGCCTACACTGATGCGCTCTTTTCGCATTTGATGAGGTATCTAAGGATTTCGGCTTACTAATTTACGGCAAAATACATTTCAGATGGCGAAGTGGAGATGTGATTACTAAGCGCGTCGAAGTGGTGTGCTGCGGCGCGCTTAGTATAGCGGTGTCGCTAATTGCGGTACCGTTAATGTTCCGCAGAAAGTTCAACGACGATAAGACGCTCCCAAGTCGCTTGAACCATGTACGAGTGCATGCGAGAGAAAGTCCGCCAGAATGATGAATGAACAATGGTGGATTCATGCGTGGTTTTCGTGTGCCCGGAGGATTGGATGTCTCGTCATTAATCTCGCTTTAGGAAAGCAGACTACTCGTCTCCCATCCTAGACGGAACGTGGCTGTACTTAGCCATTCGCCCGGCTGAGCCTCTACTACGAGGCGCATTTTTCCCAGAGTGGCTAAGTGCATGTAGGAGGCAGCCTGTGACTTTTCTAAGTGTTTTGTTTGAAGTGCTGGTGCCTAGCTGAAGTGCCTGATGGCTTGATGCCAGGTGCGTTTCCGCATTCCTGTAATTTGGAGTCGCCTGATTTCTAGTTTCCGAGGCAATGTGATGCCGGTGCAGCCTTGGGATTGATACGGCCGAGTCAGTACTACTATTGTAAGTGTACATTACTCAACGACCAGCAACTCCACAGTAGTGCAGTTGCATGTCGGTACACGTCAGACGTATTGCCGTGAGAGAAATACTTCGCTGTCAGGCATCTAAAACATCGATGTTTACGCCAGTGATCAAAAAACTCTAAAGACATTTGTGATATGATGAGCCACAAGAATTACTGCGTCGAAGGTAACCCTCACAATTTTTGCGCTTAACTTAGCCTATGGTATATTGCCTTGGGCACAAATAACATTACTCATTTATGAATGATACTGCTTTGGAATACGGGTGAGTAGACGTGAGTATAAACGTGAATTTACGTAAGGCTGATAGTAATGCTGAAGATGAGTAGATAGAATCATATGTCGGCAAAAATGAGTGGAACTCACTCAGACTCACTCAAGAAATATATATTGCGCTTTGGACTCACTCGGACTCAGACACACCAAAATTTTCCTGAGCCAGACTCACTCGGACTCACACTCCCGAAAATTTTCTTCAACCAGACTCACTCGGACTCAAACTCACTAAAATATTACTGAACCGGACACACTCAGACTCAGACTCACGGCTCGATCTGAGTCTGAGTGAGTCCGAGTGAGTCGACTCATGAGTGAGTTCGCGGACCTATGTTCATAGACCGTTTCAATATTCATTGATCAGAGGCGTCAGTTACGAAAGGGGGTACCTTGACCTCCCCCCGCCAACTTTTCCAGGGAAGCTCTTGATAAATATATCTTATATTGTCATCTCTTTCAAGAAAAACATGCCCTTACTCGTTTGTAACCTTCATCACTCGTATTCCAAGGTACTGTATCAAAAGGCGCCAAGAAGAGCACCGATTACATGAGATATTGGTTTTAAAAAGCATTGACGCCATGGTCGAACAAGCTAATTCTAGGCTAACGAACTCATGAGTCGACTCACTCAGACTCACTCAGACTCAGATTGAGCCGGGAGTCTGAGTCTGAGTGAGTCCGGGTGAGTAATATTTTGGTGAGTTTGAGTCCGAGTGAGTCTGGTTGAAGAAAATTTTCGTGAGTGTGAGTCCGAGTGAGTCCAGCTCAGGAAAATTTTGGTGAGTCTGAGTTCGAGTGAGTACGAAGCGCAAAATATATTTCGTGAGTGAGTCTGAGTGAGCTCGACAATTTTTGCCGACCTATGCTCATCACGTCTATTGTCTCACCGTGGAATTGTACAGTCACCGAGTGATGGTGGCAATTTTTGTTTCTGGATGACACCCGGTCACATAAAATACTCTCAGCACGCCTGGCATTATGAAAGACCTTGCTTAGTTATATTTGTCATTTATGCATTTTAGGGGTCATTCGTATTCACTATTCTGAACTTGTTTTCTTATAGGCGAACTCCTGAAAAACTCTCATTCGGTTGAATCCGACATGAGCGCTCCTGTTGTCGTCTTCCCATTGTATCGTTTGCTGCGCTTTTTACTGGCTATGGTAACTGGTATATAGTCAATTAAAAAAAAAGGTAAATGCACTAACCCGAGGCTTACAGCACGCCTTGGCGTAGTGCACTGCATTGGTTCACAAGTCGGGCCATTGTTTCACTGTACCTTAATAATCATCCGTATTCTTTACTCGTTACTTAATCGAACAAGGAAAAAAAGCAATCCGAGAAACATAAAAAAATTTGCTCAGCTTTCCTGTTTCTTTCCCCGCGTGCCTCGACCCACTGCTGAAGCTTCGAGACACAGTAATCGTAAGCGAAATCGTAGAACAACAAATGCCAGTAACATTGTCACATAACGTACTGCCAGACCGCGTGCTGTAGGAATAATCCTTCACTATTTCCTTCTCGTCGGATAACGTTGCTTATGCGCTTTCGATTTGAGCGAGAAACTTTTTGCTCTGTTCGGTTGTGATTGTAGTATGATGCAGGCAATACAGCATACATATGAAAATGTCTCGTTGAACTAGTTTATTTGTATTATGCGGTATATTAACCACGTAGCACAAGGGTGAAGAATCAAGGACACCCTTTCATGTCTCGTATTCTTCGCATTGTGTTGCGTTGTCACTCCTTCGCACACAATACTTATCCGCAGTTTTTTTTTTTGCAAAATTTGATATTTCGCTCTTCTGTTCCAGAGGCATAGGTACCTCGGCACTTCATTTAATCTTGCTTACTTTAGGTCGCGAATGCTGATTGGGAAGTTAGGTACCTGCGGCTTTACAAGGTATTAAACAGAGTCTGGAAACAAGCTATTCGAGAATTTCAGTTTTTCCGGCTGGATAGTGCTACAGTTGGTGATACTGCAATATTTGAATTGCACGTTCATGCTATTTGAGCTGTAAAGCATACTTACTTGCTGCTCTTTCTGTAGCGATAAAAAAAGCGAAAAAAAAAAACGGCGTGCTCCAACTGCGAAGATTAGGCTTCCTTCATTTTGCGAAGAAGCTACTTTTCTTTCAGCACAAGCGGCTTGCTGGTTAGAATTAATATTTATTGCCTTTAAATCATAAGACAGTAAAAACAAAATTAATTGTGGATGGCCGGGAGGCTGCCTCTGGGACGGGAGCGACCCCTGCCTACCCTTCATGAAAGGATGCCAAAGAGATTTAATAAACGGGAGAAGTGAAAGGACACATTTTACAAAAATGGAGTACTCCATGCCAGAGAAGTAAGCCCCTCCCATATTTCCAGTCTCCGGCTGTCGTAATAGCGCCCTGTACGGCAGAAAGGGGGATTGCCGCTCCCCAGAAAGCCCGCGGTTCTTTGGAAAGAAGCACAAAACGAGCATGATTTCTGCTTGCTGGGCAAGAAGTCCGCTCTTGAAGAAAGCTATTTTTACGACGCTCAATGCTGAACGAGGGCTAAGAGATTACGCGGAGGCTGTTACTTCCACAGTCGTTCCCCTCATCGCACATACCCTCACAAAAAAACTCAACAGAAGCGAGTCGAATTTCTACAGCCACAATAGAACTCATCTCTTGACGGTTTTACGTGTCCCATCGTACAGACCATCGTCACAAGGTCAGATTCCCTTGATGCAGGCAATGCACTTCTACCAGTCATTTTTACCACGTGCCTCACGCGATTGAAATAACCCTCCGGCACGCATTACAGAGATCAAATGCTATGTGCAGTTTCGCAATTCTCTAGCTAATATTGTATGTTCAAGTTGCAATGAACTTATTGTTAGTACTGGAGTTTTCGCTCTTCTTTCGTCATATTACTACTCTAAAGGATATATTAAATGAAGTTAAATTACATATAATCTAGGACTGTCAGTTGGACCACCCTCCGTTCGGAAGCTCTTCAGGTGCGTGGGCCATGTTACCTAGGTTCGACGAACCTCGGCACCAACGTCCGCTCCACCATACTCGCCAAAGAATCGGCCAACACATCTTTACCGTGTTGACTGGTAAATAATACTTACGTAATCGTAATGGTCACCGTACTGCGACAGTTTTATCGTATAAGGCCACAGTTATAACACAAATAAGTGTAAGGCACCCTACACTTATACACGCCACAAGCTCCAGAAGGGGTGTTGCGTGAGGGCGGTGGTGGACATAAAATAAATGGTGAAGCAATAAACAAGTTCTACAGTGCACAGAAATATCAACCGAAAAACAACCAACTAATACGCAAAAAACGGGTGAAATCAGAACAAATAAAGGTGAACTTGCAGTTCGTCTGCATATAGCGGTTGTGTGTATAGTGTACAGCAAGAAACTTAGCACGAGTGCTTGCATAAATACACAACTATACAGTTGAGGCCTACAGAAGGATATAAACGCGAGTTTCTCCAGGATTTTAGAATTAGTTGTCATTGTACTGGCTGTCTTCATCAACGAATATTCGCCAGTATTTGTGCACGTGAGTCATTGACTACTTCTGCAATATAATTCGGGATGTATCGAATTGAGAGGTGAAACGAGACATTTAGCAGATTTCGTTTTTTTTTTTTTTTACAAAAAACGCGTAATATCATATGCGCCAAGCGGAAGTGGCATGTTACACTTGACAGATTTCCTTAAAGCACAAAGCCCAGCTATTACACGTCACAGTAGCATTTAGCGACGAGGCGTACTTCATCGATATGAATCCTTCACCACAATGGATGGGAAGCACGACGGTTTATTTATAAGAGATGATTGTACACTTTTTTTAGCGGTCTTCGCTGCTTCAGTGGCCAAATAATGGTCTTCAGCGCCACGCTCGACAGCAGTTAACAGCTGCACCATTGCGGAATTAAGAAGTAGTGGAATGCGTCTGAGCCGCTGCTTGTCCCAACTGCTCGCAATGCGCTAATGTGTTCTCTTGGAATACACAGAGCTGACTCAAAAATTGAAATAAGGTAAAATACCTTCTTTTCTTTTCTCCTGAACTTTTCTCCCAATACACACATGTCAATGCAAAGTAGCCAACCGAACTGTATACGTGGTCGACCTCTCTGCCTTTTTTTCTCTGGTATTCTCAGTCTTCTCTTTTCAGTGATGAAGTGGCGAAGAAGTAAATAAGGTGTACACTGTTCTGAACCACAGAAACTTGGAAAACATTGAAAAGGCACAAAAACTTGAATGGTAGCGATCAATTGACCAGTATTGTTGCATACACAAGTACAATTAGGTGTTTGTGATTCCTACGGCTGTGTAGCAATGGACAGCATCGCAAATATTTTCTGTATACTACAGATACATCCCAAACTATTCCGGAGCTTTGAAACTGTTATTCATGTTCTTGCGCGCGACACTGATCAGGAAAATGATAACACAGCAGAGCTTGTGCATCCAGTATTTATGCTTAGTATAGCAGTTAAAGTGGATAATTCAGTTCGCCATCGTGACGTACTATCCTTTGGCAGCAATATTTATTTTTACTTCAATGGGCTTTTCTGTGAAGAAAACAAAAACGCAGACGTTGAGGTGCAATTATCTGGATCAACCACTTTTAAGAAGTTCAGATTTGGAACATATATTTGGGGAAATCAGCGCCAGCTATTTTTGTATCGTGTTAATGACACGGCTTGTGGTGACGTATGTTCTTAGCCTGGGGAAAAGTTGCTTTTCTCCTGGAAAATGGAATTAAAGAGTTAACTCTGACGAAGTTCCCAGTATAGCGCTATGTCCTCGTTCGAGATTTAACGCATGCAAACAGCCCGGGGGGCGACACAAAAATAGGAAGACGCTTGAGCTTCGCATTCAAAAGCAGATCATGGTAGCATAATCGGGCCTCGTGCGCATCGCCTTCTGAATTTCAAGCCTGCTTCGGTTCTCGGTGCATGCCTCAACTATGCTGTAAGGAAACGAACGACTGTGTGCGTAATTATCAATGAATGAATTTCCTTTTGCGAATCAGTGATGGGCCCACTACGAGTTTGTAGGGCAACACGCAGCTCACGCAGCTGTTCACTTTGTTGATGGTTTTGCTGCTGATGATGATTAAATATGCCTGAACGCTTTGTAATGGGTGGGGCCTTTATAACACGCACTCGTTACTCAATTCACTTGTTTTGACGCCTGGCGCGATTCTGTGCTTCTGCCAAGCAATATGTGATGCGGTAAGGAGACTCCTTCCACTACATGACATTCACATAATGCTTTTTTCCAAAGCAGCTCAACAAATATCGTGGCTCTGTCGTAGAACACCTACTTGTCACGCAGACAGCCTGGGTTCGATCCTCACTCGGGCCAGAAAGTTTATATTATTTGTTTTATTCGTATCTTCCTCGATTTTTAGATCAGGGACAAGATGCTGATTTTTCTCTCCCAACCAACGACGCCAACGCCGACCCGCCGACGCTGGAATTTCTTGGGAAATAAGCTCTTTAACGCTATGGGATTAATATTTACGCCGACCCCTGACGACACATTGCGACTTTTGAAAATATAAACCAAGTGTAATCAGAAGGCATTCTTACGTGTTGATGTGCGTGAGTCTTAGCTCTTTTATTAGCGGCAGCGAGTAAACCAGAAAGTTGGGCTGTCAATAAACAAAACTTGAAAGGATGAGACTAGAGCACTCCTCCGCAGAACATCAGCTAACCGCAAAGCACTTCATAGAAAAATCAAGGTCAGGTGAGCTTAATATCAATGTTATGGCGGTGTCATCAACATCTCCTAGTAGCTAAATTAAGCGGATTCTTGTCTATTGGTCGGGCGATCGCCTATACTGAGCTCTGTTCTCTAGGGAGTGGCTTTAGCCCGTTGAACTTGAAGTAATTCTCTAAATTGCAATATGACACCAACGTTGAGGCCTCAAAGCCGTCTATACCTGCTGTACCTTAAGTACCTTAGTCGTTTCGCTGAATGCCGCTCCGACCTCCAGTGCCACTGGAGGTCGGAGCGGCATTCAGCGTAAAAGTAAATGTGAATCCACAAAGACCTCAGACATGCGGTTGAAAACAACCACCAAATGGCAGTGTCCTGTAGTAACATTTCAGGATGCAAAGAGATGCTACAAAGACTCAACAAATGATACATAAACAGGCACAATTGGCTTTCTCCCGTGCGGCTAAGAAGGCGCGCCTACTGCGATGCTGTTATTTCCTTGCAGTCGTCGAGGCAACGAAGTTCTCAGTATTTCGGTATTTTCTTTTAATGATATGTTACTTATTCATTTTTTATCTATGTCTTGCAGACCAGTGTTGATGGGAAAGCGGGAACCATGAACATTTCAACAGGAACTTAGGAAGACTCTTAGCACGCCGCAGGCACCTGTTTTAAGCTTTAGCGAGAACGACGTTTAATATAAAGTCGACGTTTTCTAACCACTTCTTAAATACAACAAGGACATGAGCGATGGATGAAGCTTCTATTCGCCTATTTAAATAGTATCGGTCAGCTCGACGAACTTCAGTTGCACCTTGAACGCACACGATGAAAAAATATGCACGCACGTCTCCACCCAAGAGGCAAAAAACTCACTCTATTTTTTTGTGCATTTTTATTCTATTTTGACATTTTATACTTTTTATTATTTTTCTCTCTCTCTTTTCCATTCTCGCTGCGGCTGCCGCCACAGTCAATACTGCTATGCTCATCCCTCCGACTTTACAGCCAAGATGGCACGTAAACAACCAAAATGAATTGTGTACAATCTATCTTGAATGTAAAGTTGGAAGGACGTGCATAACAGTATTACCTGTGTCAGCAGCTGCATCGATGAAAGAGAATAACATGTCGGAAGCCGGAGGGACGGGTACAGGCGATCATTACAAGTCCGCTGAAAACTTGGAATGAATGGAGTGACGATAGGCGCGAACATGTATTCTATTGATGCTGTGCCGTTTTTGTGTTTTGCTTCATGTTCATCAGCTCTCTGAACCAGCATCACAGGCACATTCGTTGCTGACGATGACATATGGGCCTGACATCCACTAGGGTATCGTCGCTAGTACCCTTAAATCAAAATTTCGGGCAGACAAAAATCAAGGAATTTTTATGAACATTGAGGTCTGTGTAAATATGCAGGAAAGCAGTCGCATTAAGTCGATACTCCTTTCCTATAAAAAAGCACCGTATAGGGCTGCTTTTCCTACCGCGAAGAGGTATCATGGGAAGAGCCGGGGACATCCCGCCTGACGTTAATCGCGGCACTTCTAGTCTAAAGTGCAGCGTGCGTGTGTAGCCGTACGTAATTTCAGTGCTCCGTTGTGAAGCTCTGCATTGTTCCTCATCAAAACAAGCCCCAAACAACATTTCTTCTGCACATGTCATCGTCTCCTTTCTCATCATTTTATGCCGGCCATAATGGCCCTTTACGCAAAAAATTCAATGAAGTGAATGATTTTGCACAGAAAGGCCAACACAAAAGACAAAGGCGCACAACTCAATAGGTCAGGTTCGAGGGTCAAAAAAGGAAGGACACGGTGTGCTCATGGTGCTAATAAGGTGATGCTTTCGTAAAGGGGCAATAGGAGCCGAGTGAAGGCATTAGCGCATACCTTTATAGATTCCGCGCAGCCTTCTAATTAAGTTAAAGAAAAATGGCAAGATGTAATTAATTTGCCAACTACTCCGATTCTAAGGCGCTCCTCGCAGTGCGATGAGGCGAATAACATTCGGTAAAGTTTGACTTTTAAATAGCGCATGAACTTCTACAGCAGAATACATCTGCATTTAGAATGATGTATTTAGCGTGTATTTAAATAAAGGTGATGTGATGTGCCGAAGCAGAAATGGAAACGGCGTTTCTGAATTATTGCGTTTGAGTGCTTAATTATGCAGGAAATTATGAAGAATAGGCGAATTGTACATGCTAAAGCTGCTGCGTAACTGTTGGTTACAATTACGAGTATAGACTCAACTGCCCAGGTGTTTTCTCCAAGGAATTAGAAAATATGCAACATGACCGTAGGCCTCTTCATCTCGGCACCATGGTCAATCAAACGCAGGTCTCGATTGATGATTACCCTTAACAACCTGCTTGTCTACACAAAGCAAACATTTTGCCCATCGAACACTGGCTTCCGTGTGACCTCAACCAGCGCATATCCACCGGTTCAAATGTCGAGGCCTTATTCACTGAGATAGGCCTATAGAGATACTACTGCTTTTTGATATATCGCCCCCCCCTCTAATGATGTGTTACCCTTGTCGTCAAAACACAAACGTCCTATCTATAAATCGATACATGAACAGAATGTGGTATGCGTTCCACGAGAGCAATCGGATCAAGGTTGAAGTTTGTAGTACTCATTAATTGATCTCGTGGAAACTGACGGCGCACGGACTACTGAGAAGTAAGTTCATATGAGTTTGCGCAGAGAAATATTAACGTGCTGTGCGAGTAACAATATTCTCAGGGGTAGATTAGAGCGTCAAGACCTATTGATTCAAGGACGCCAAGAATGGCATCATAAGAAACATTACCATATAACTCTCAATAATGAAAATATCTGGGGTTTTAAGCGACAAAACCACGATATCGATATAAGAAACACCGTAGGAGGGGGGGGGGCTACTCCTTCTAGTCCACCTGTGGCTTGGTGTGGCTTTTACAAAAGCCTTTGATTTCCATATTGTTATTGCCAGAGGCGTTAGTATTGCTGAGAGTTCGATACTTGACCACGGCGGCTGCAACGAAGCGATTGAACACATCCTCTGTCGCCTTTCTTGCTACAGCTCCCAGAGACAATGCCTCTTGGCAGAGTCAGTACGCCTCGATTACCCGTGCTTTCCGAACACTATCTGAGAATGTGGGGAAGATCGGTCGTCAAAAAAGCGATGAAGGCGTTCGTGAAGCGTTTACAAACATCGAGCACCATTTTATGACAATAGCAATATGTTCTTGGTTGTGGACTATATAAGGGAACCTTGTTATTAATTACAGATTTCGGTGGCAGCGGCGCCCGCATGGTGCCCGAAAAACCCGGTTAGTGCACAGGAGCAGCTCTGCTGTGACGCAGCCTTGCGTGACTCAGAGCAAGCTGGGCTAAATTTAAGTGCGGAGCACTTTAGGGGGCCGGGCTGTCGTACGGTGTACTATGCTGTCGTTATCGCTTGGCGTAACGCTCCACGTGTAGCATATTGAGCGCGCGCTCGCACCCAGGAGAAGTCTTCTTCCTCTTGTTATTCCAACGTCTTGATGATTTATTTATTTATTCAATTATTTATTTATTTATTTAAGATACTTTCAAGGCCCGAAGGCACCACAGAAGGAGTGCGGATAACAATAAACACAAGTGCAGTTAAAAGGGGTGAAAAAAAAGTTACAGGGAATCTTGCACGGCGATCTTGAAATGTTTTTGATGAACGTAAATGACACCTTCTAATTTGAAAGCCATGACAAGCGCGTCATGTACAGCAAGATCAAGATACCACACTCATGCTGCGCTCGCGGCTGTTTCACTAGGTTAATACTACACACCAAAATTGGTATTGCGCGACGTGACTGTATGTCGTACATTAATAACACGTCTTAACATGCAAATCATGACATGTATATCCATGCACGGCATGATTTACGTGACAATGTCTTGGTGCGCTTTCGGCCGTTTTGTTAACTCGATATATACTAAAATTGTCGCGGGATGGCATGAGTACGTGGCGAACATAAATGACAGGTCACGCACTGTTCATAGCAGAATATACTTTCCATTAGTACTCTACCAGTACTAATGGTACTCTACTAGTATGTTTACTAATAGAGTACTTCTTTTTTTTTTGTTGCCATTTGTATAGTTCTATCCCTTTATTTATTTATTGTATGTGACGTTACACCTGTATGTGCAATGTTTTTCAATTTTTGCTCGTTGACTGCGTTTTAGTTTCTTCTGCCATGTATGTCACATGAATGTATTTTTGTTGGGGTCAGGCGCACTCAAGCTACAGTTTTGTAGCTTTTGGTCTGGGATCACTTCCCTTCTTTTGTACGGGAAAAATAAAGACAATTATTATTATTATTATTATTATTATTATTATTATTATTATTATTATTATTATTATTATTATTATCATTATTATTATTATTATAATTATTAGCTTGGCCCTTACTAGATTTCACACGCATGCACGCATGACAAACATGCGACATATAGTGAACGAGATGTCATGCCATGTATGACTTCATTTACCTCAAATGCAATCAAGGCGATGTATGCAGCTCTTTGTAATGCTGGCATCGTATAACATCTATTCCTAGTGTGCGTGCAGTCTGCCGGATTTTTCGTTAGGAAGTATAAATGCCAGTCGCCATCACGAACACGCACTGTTCGAAAAAGTTGTCGCGCGCAGTGAAGTAATGGCGGAATAAAGTTACACGACAGGAAAGGTCTTCCAGCGACTGTTCACTAGTTAAACAAAGCTGAACACTAAACAAAGCTGAACACATATCTCATTCGTGGAAATTCCATCCGCACATTCTAATCGCCCAAACACCCTTCCCCTCCGCGTTAAAAGGGTATTCACTTTCAGGAAAAAGTTGATCACGAATAAAAAAAAGAAAATGTTCTTGTCTCTCTATACGTTTTTTGGGGTGAAATTGAGAAAATACAAAATACGCATGGAGAGAGCGTGATTAATTAACGTGGTTACCATTCATCAACCATATCGCCACGAGCATAGGTGTGCGCAGGGTTCCCCTTCAGAGGGGGGGGGGGGGGCAAGGGTGGTCGCAGCGCTTCCCTTCCCTATTAATTCAATGTATGGCGCAGACTTTGCGCCCCCCCCCCCCCCCTTCTGAGGTGACTAGGGGGGGGGCGCCCCCTCTGCCCCCCCCCCCTCGGGCGCACGCCTATGGCCATGAGGTCACTAGTCCATTTACCGGCGGTCGGAGTTTCCCAAGCATCCCCTTTAACGACCGGTCAATAACTTTTACACATTTGACCGGTGGGTGTCCGGCATTGGGGGGATAATATGAAGTAATTTACGCGTCTTTATGCACCAAAAATCTATTGTGGAGATTAGTGAGAGAAAATATATGGAAAAATGGCGAGGTCTCGAAAACTACGCGCAACGATTGGCTTTACGTCACCGGAATTGCGGACGCACAAATTTTATCAATTGGTGTGGAAACCGACTAAAACAGTTTCAAACCGCGCGGTTTGTGCGCCATCTCTCAACATCGACTGAAACTGATCTGGGCGCCCGCGGCAGAGGTTGCTGGCAGTCGAAAGATGGCGCCAAAATATCGCTAGCGAAGTATTGCTGGATATTTTCTTCGGAATCAAAGGTTTGAAAGGCGATATTTTCGTGATATCCCATATTTCAAAACAATAGCATTATCTCTGTAGCAAATGGCTTCAATTACATCACTGCTCATTTAATATGCGCATCTCGTTAAATGCAGTTCACTTATTTAAACTGAAGCTACGAAGCATTTTGAACCTTTCCACTTATGTTTAAGTAGAACATCTTTTTCTCATACTCATAAACTGGCCCTTTTTAAATGCAATCGAGAACATTAAAATTTGTTTTGAACTTATTTGAAATTTATTTAAAAAGCGGAGGTAAAGTGTCGGGGAGACCTAACAGTGAGGGCATGTACAAATGTTACGATCTGAAAGGTGCTGTCGGAAGGGTAAGGCTGACAAATTATTGAAAAAGACATTATTTTTAACGTTAAAGCCATACATTCCTCATAAAACGCGAAAAGAGACCGTGAGCGTCGGCGCCGTCACCACGAGTGAGGCACAAAATCATGCTAATCTGATGATGCCATAATGACGTGAGAAATACCAAAATTTGGCGACGCCATAATGAATGATCATGAAGTCCCCATGACGTCACAATTATGACGTCACCAAATGATGACATGCATGGTCGCTTGGCCAAATGTTTACCGATGACTGAGGCAGCGCAAAACAAGGTGAGGTGCACAAGGCTCGCAATGCCTCCGATCTTGGGGGGCATTGCAAAACCACGTCGGATGCAGAAAGCTCTCGAAGGTGATTTCATACTACAACGACTGAGAAAACAAAATCGGATGCCCTCCAGCCCTGCGATCGCGCACGACCAGCAATGCTGTATCACACACCACATGTGCTGATGGGAGTGGGGAGGGGGGTATGCTTTTATTATTGTTTTAGACTATTGGTAGTCAAAATGACTCTGTGGCCGCTGTGGTAGACCGTGATTGGTCCCGCGACCATTTTCTGCAAGACGAATTTGTTCCTTTCGTACAGCATTGTATTCACGCTGTTCTGGGGTATTTTATTTCCGAACTCTACCCACGGCAGTCTCAGAATGAACTGAGTGAGTTGCTAGGACGGATCTTTCTTTTATATTTGAAAGCGGGAAAGACGCGCGGGGAGATGGGAGGGCCGTTTGACGTTAGTGAAAGCCCTCGTGAAAGTGCAAAGCAGCTGCAGCCCAATATTTACCGGGAACGCGTGGAAGGGTGTTCCCGTTGTTCATAGGCGCCTTATCATCCACCAATGCAGTTTTTATGCTCGTTTTGTGGTTTTATTCATTGAAACGAGTACTGAGCTCTATGCTGTATTCCTAATTTCAAAAAAAAAGATACCCCGTTTGCCTTCAGTTATTAAAGGGCCTCTAAAGAAACCAGAGGTCAAAATTTAGCTGTGGCGTTGCAGTTGTGTGCAAGTCTACAGCGAACGCGTTCGCCGGCTCGTCTTTCCACCTCCCCGAATGCGTTTCCTCAGCGCCCGAGGTGAAAACACTAGCAGTTGTTCCGTGTACGAATACAATCCGATGAGGGAAGCTCCTTAGAAATGGGACGCAAATGACTATGCGCCTGATCTCGTTGCTGGCTTTCATGAAGGCAGTAGGGTGGGCAGTGGGTGGGGAAAGCGTCTGCTGCGTTCGGTGGTGGGAACGACTGAGCGAGTGAGTGTGCGGCGCGCGTAGCACAGGGAGAGGGAGACAGGTGGGAGAGGGGGTGAGCGTTTTTTTGCGCCGCACGCACGGAGAGCGTCTGCTGCGCTCGGTAGCGGGAACGCGCGTTCGCCGGTTTGAGGGGAGAGGACAGATACGAAGAAAGAAGGAGAGGGAGAGTGAGCCTAATCTGCCTCCGTTTCGCATGCGTTCGTATTCTCGCACTTTGCGCACCGTGCAGATGCCATCCGCGTTTCAGCACTCATAAAGCTCAATTATCCTCCCGCGAGAGGGAGAGACGCAACAGCTGGCAGGTGCCAGGGAGCTTCGACGGCGGCGACGGCGGCGACGGCGGCGACGGCGGCGACGGCGCCGGCGGGGTGCCAGCGGGGTGCCGGTCTAAGGTGCTTCGCTCCTGAAAGGGGAACGCGCACATCTGCTAGCAGAGGAGTACGCGAGTGTGTGTTGGTGGTTTAGGGGGCCCTTCCACGTGGCGTTTTGTGTTTACGCCCGAACATTTTCGGACCAACCAGAGGTATACATCTTCGCCATAAAAAAAAAAATAAGATTGCTTTCGCCTTCGAGTCCTGTTAGGCGACTGCATAAGGGGCCATTCACATTCACTAATTCGCGGCCGTCAACACGGAAGAATTCAAAATTGAAGGACACTTTGTACATTCCAAAGTGTGTACGGCGAAAGCGTGTGGCCATTCGACTGACTATGCCATGTCTTTTTTTCTTTTACACTCTCAGTGGGATAACACACAAACCGAATGTCTGCGTGTTTTCTTTTTTTAAATTTTTTACCGCGTAACCCCCGTATTCAGAAACGCTCCTTGACTTGAAGTTGACTTGCCACCGACTCAATGCAGCGTTTGAAACGCGTTTGGGCTGCCTTAGAGAGAGAGAAAACGTTTTATTAAAATAAAAAATAGAAACCACGCATGTGGGAGGGAACCCTAGTCCGGGTTCCCTATGATGATCTCGGCGACCACCCGGGCCCGTTGAACGAAGGCCTGGCGGACCTCGGGAGGTCCGTCGCAGAGGGCATCGTCCCACAGCTCTTTGGTGCGGAAGGGGCGCAGGATATCGGGAAGGGGAGGAAATAATTTTGCGGCGCACTCCACGGTGACATGAAATACCGTTGGGGAGCTGCCGCAGCCCGGGCAAGAGTCTGCGTAGCGGTCAGGGTAGAATTTATGCATGGAGAGGAGGTTGGGGAAGGTATGCGTTTGGAGTTGGCGGAGTGCCACCTCTTCCTCTCGCGAAAACGATGGCGGTGGCGGGTGCATGGTGTGTCTAGCTCTGGTGTAGTAGCTTAATATGTCTCGGTATGTGAGTGGAGGGCCCACTTGATCTGGACTCTCGGCCTCGCCATGCCGTGCAGCTCGGTGGGTAAGTTCTCGAGCGACCGCGTGAGCGCGATCATTACCCGGCAGGGAGGCGTGACCAGGAGTCCAGAGCAAGTGGACACGTTGTGGGCTGGATGTGTCTATGTTTGGTGTCTTGTGTACGATGTGGTGAGGCGCCTTCGAGAAGCCGCGTCCCATCAAAAAAGGCTCGGCATGCTTGCTGCGAATCGGTTAGAATATACACCTCTCCAGGAATGTGAAGAGCGTGCCGTACAGCAAGCGCGACACCGAGGACTTCACCATCTGCAGGTGTAGAACTCCGCAAAGAGGCGGCCGTAAGAAATGTTTCGTTGCCATCCAACACAACCTCGGAATACCTGTTGCAGCATCGTGCAGAATCAGTGTATAAGGTATTTGTTTCAGGGATATCACTGAGCATGCGCATCAGGTACCGAACACGTGCGCGCCGGCGTCCCGCGTCATGCTCAGGGCTCATGTTCCGGGGTAGCGGATGCACCCTCAAGGTTCGGCGGACCCAAGTCGGGACAGCGATGGCGGTGTCCTGGACGTCATTGTGCAAAACTGGGTATCCCAGTCTCGAGAGCAAGTGTCGCCCAGTTGGTGTGAGCAAAAGGCGTTGTCTTTGGCTGGTCCACTGAGCTTCCAATAGCTCAATGAGGGTGTTATGCGTCCCTAGGGCTAGTAAACGTGTCGTGGCGGTGTAATGTAGGAGGCCGTGGGTGAGCTTGGTCGCCTTTCGCAGCATTACGTCGACCCGCGTCTGCTCCGACTGGGTAAGTCTGTGGAAGGGGAGATGGTACATGATGCGACTGATTACACAAGCCTGCACCAGCCGCAGCAGGTCCCGTTCTCGCAGTCCCGAGCGCCTGTTTGAAACCCGACGTATTATGGCGAGAATCTGTTCGGTTTGTCGGGACAGGAGAGAGACAGTGTAGTCAGCTTTCCCGTTTGCTTGAACGTGTAAGCCAAGTATGCGAACACGCTCCACATGGGGGACGGGAACGCCATCAACGTGCACAACAATCTTGGGTGGCGGGGTAATGCTGCGCGCCCGGATGAGAACAAGCTCGGACTTTTCAGGGGAACAGGTCAAGCTGCACTGTCGTGCGTAGGCGGTAACGATGTCGGCTGCCTGGTGTAAGCGATCCTGAATAGCCCCGTCTGACCCTCGCGTTGTCCAAATCGTGATGTCGTCTGCGTAAATTGCATGGGCGACATCGGGGATCTGATCGAGTAGCTGAGGTAGTCTTGTCAGGGCAATATTAAACAGGATGGGGGACAGAACTGATCCCTGAGGGGAGCCGCGACCTGTAAGGTGAATCGTGTCTGAACGGTGTGGCCCTATCCCGATGCTGGCGGTTCTGTCCCGCAGAAAGGAACGAATGTAATTATACATGCGGCTGCCGCAATGTGATTCTGCGAGATTCTGGAGGATCACATCGTGTGCCACGTTATCAAATGCCCCTTTTAGATCAAGGGCGAGTATAGCCCTCGTCTGGGCACGCGACGGAGGGCCCATAACCTCTTCCTTGAGCTGTAGAAGCACGTCCTGCGTAGAGAGATGTGCCCGAAATCCGAACTGTGAGTGGGAGAAAAATGACTGTCGTTCGAGGAAAGGTTGCAGACGCCGTAAAAGCACGTGTTCCATTAATTTCCCGACGCATGAGGTAAGGGATATTGGCCGTAAATTTGCTATGGCTATGGGTTTGCCTGGTTTAGGTATTAGGGAAATATCAGCATGACGCCATGCCTGTGGTAGTGTACCCGTATGCCAATAGTCATTGAAAAGGGTCGTTATATGATTTATATCTGAGTCACTGAGGTTTCGAAGTGCGGAAAATCGAATGTGATCAGCGCCTGGTGCCGTGTTTCGACGGAGATCTTGAAGTACCACGCGAACCTCATCGACTGTTATGTCCGCGTCGAGTTCCTCGTTAGATTGGTCCTCGTGCGGGTAGTCGGGATACATTGGTATAAGGCCGGTAGCGATGAAACGTTGTTCAAGCTCTTTGAGAAGGCCGGATGGGTCGTTTCTGTACATATGTGTTAAGCGGTGTAGTTGGTGAAATGTTTGCGTCTTGGTTGCGGATGGATTTATGAGGGCGCGAAGTATCGGCCATGTTTTCGCAGTGCCCAGGGTGCCTGAAAGACGCTCGCAGAAACGCCGCCAGTTGTTGCGGACGAAGTGCTGCGCGTATTCTTGTGCCTCCTGCGAAAGTTGGTCGATACGCCGGCGAAGCTTTCGATTGGGGCGTTGGCGCTTCCAACGCCGCGTGAGCCCTCCGCGCGCCTCCCACAGATGCAGAAGGTGTGGGTCCACGTCCGGGTTTGCGGTTGTGGTAACGACTGCGCGCGTACACGCATCGAGGTCATCAGAAAGAGACTCTAGCCATTTTTCGTATGATTCCTTGGGAGGGTTCTGTCGACGCTCCCTGAACCGCACCCAGTCCGTGATACGCACCCTCCGCTCAGGACAGCGTGCATTGGGAAGTGTCAGTGTAGTGGCCACAATATAGTGGTCACTGCCTAAATGTTCGTCGAGAGGACCATGCGCAATTACGGGTCCTGTGTTTTTAGAAAAGGTAAGGTCGGGACATGTGTCTCGTGAGACACTGTTCCCTATACGGGTAGGGTGTCCGGGATCTGTATGTAATGTGTATCGCAAGTTGCATATATCATCCCAGAGCCTAGTTCCCTTGGCTGCAGATTTGCGGTACCCCCCAAACTGTGTGCGGAGCGTTGAAATCTCCGCACACGAAAAGTGCGCCCAAGGCGGCCAAATTCAACTAGGAGGCGATGAAATGAGTGTGTGCGTGAGCGGGGAGAACTGTAAACGTTGAGTATGTACAAACTGCAACTTGTCTTGCCCTGGGCGAATATTTCAAGTATTTGATGTGGGATATCGATGCTTGTAGGGTGGGTGTTGCATGTGATGTTTTTTTAAACTAAGGCCCCTACGAGTGGAGAGTTACCCGCAAAAGTATTGAAGCCTGATAGAGTAGGCGAGGAGTTCGGCTCCTGCAGGAGGATAACATCTGGAGGGTTAGTGGTCATAGCAACGTACTGTTGCAGGGATCCCCTTTTTTGACGGTATCCCCGGCAGTTCCATTGCCAGACCACGATCTCCTGCTGGTCAAGGGGCGCCATCGTCATCGTGAGAGGAAGTGCTTGGGCGGGAGTATGGGTGCGTCCGCCTTGCACCTGTGATTCGTGGCTGGGGCCGCACGGATTGAGGATTCGGTAGGGGAGCGACAGAGTCAAGACGGGAGACTAACTCAGTGAAGAGGGCGTGTGTACGCTCTTCTGATGCCTGTATGACAGCGATTATCTCCTGCCGAAGCGCTAGAGACTCCTGCCTCGCACTGTCTATAGCCGCCTGAATTCTATCGTTTGTATGCTCCATTGCAGCGTCCAGCTGCGCATTCATCTGAGCATAACGCGCCTCCATGTCACGGTGTAGCTGCGTGATTTCGGGGAAAGGATCGGAATGGGCATTGGGTGGAGGAGAGGGGCGGGACGTGTTGTGGGGTGAAGTTTGGGGGGAGATTGAGCTGTGCGGGACCCTGCCCCCAACTTACCTCCCGAGGTGCCGCCTTGGCATTGTTCTCCGAGGCCTGTGGTTGCTGATGGTCCGTTGTAGCTGTCGAAGTTGCCGGCTTGCCTAAGAGTGCCTTCTTGTAGGGCGATGGGGATGCCTGTGACGCCGGGATAGTAGGGCGCTTCTCCTGGATGCGTGCGGAAGTCGACTGGGAGCGGGATCGGGAGCGGGACTTAGATTTTGTCCGTGCCTTGGAGCGGGATGTGGACCGTTTCTTCGATCGAGACCGGCCACTTTTCTTCAGCGGGGTTACAGAAGCATCAGTTGTCGCTGATGGAGGAGCTGCATTGGTGGATTCCGTCATTTGCCGCTGTTCCTCGTCGATGGCTTTTTTAACCCAGGATCGGTTGAAAGGCTGTCGCTGGCGTCGTGGGCACTGTGGATCAGTGGTGGCATGCTCCCCCTCCACAGGATTTGCACTGTGGAGAGCACGCATGCGACGGCATTGGATTATCGATCCCGCACTGCTCACAGACTTTGACGCCCGGTGTGGGGCAATGGTCGGCTCGGTGTCCCAATTTGAGGCACGTTTTGCAGACCTGCTGTCGGGGGGCGGGGGGGGGGGGTAGCAGCGTAGCTCTGCTCCAAGAAAGCGGACGAAGCGTGGCACACGAAGGCCGTCGAAGGTGACCAGTGCAATATTCGTCTGACCCATCATCCGAGCCTGTAGTATCTGGATGTCAGTCGCTTGCATTTCTTCTACGGGCGTATGTGACGGGGTACCTGGTTCCAGTCCCGGAACAATACCCTTGCACGAATCGTCCGGGGCTGCCAGATATGCAGATACCGGGTAGGTGCGTTGGCCGAGTAACAGCTCTTGGACCTTCAAGAGAGCGTCTGCAACGTGTGATGACGGGGTGCTTATTAAGGCCAGGTTTTGCTCTGGTCGGGTTCTTAGGATGAGGTTTCTGCGGTCATGTGGGCTTACTCCGGCGGCGGCCCAAAGCGCGGTGGCCAAGGTTGGTCGAGGCCATTGATCCAATCTGAGCCCTCCGAGAGGACGCAGTATAACCTTTTCATCTCGGAATGGAAGGGGAGGTAGGCGCTTTGCCACACTGGGCCTCGGCTTGGTGAGAGGGTTATCCAAGTCTGTTGTGAGGGGCGACGCTGCTTCAAGGGCAGCGGCGTTGCGGGCGCGTCGCTTGGTGCGGACCACCTTCCAGCAGGCACCATCGTACGCGTCCTCCTCCGCCTTGTCCGTGACGATGGTGGAAGCGTTGGAATCTTCGTCCATGCCTTCCCCAAGTTGCGGATCATTCTTATGTTCTGTGACAGGAAGACTGGCAGCGTTGGGGTCGGTCGATGACCCGATAGCACCTGCCTTGTCGGTGGCTGTGAGCGTCTCCTCGGCGTCGCTGAGCATCGTCGACGTAGTTTGCTCGGTGTCGCTACCAGAAACGGTGCATAATAGCGAGAATGATCCTAGACGCTGCCTGCGTTGAAGGTCGTGGTGGCTGTTGTCACGAAGAGCCCGAGATGGAACGCTGCCTACGGCGAGCGGCATGCATCGACGCCGCCGCGCCTGGGTGGTACAGACGCCGGCTTCGTTAGGCTTAACGCGGCGGTCGCCACCTCTGGATTTTGAAGGCGTGTGAATCAGGTAGAAATAGACTCACAGTGTCCGCAGCGGCACTGGGGAGCTCCGGCCACTAGGTGGGTCGAACTGGGTAGACGAATCGGATGCCGCAGTTGACTACCATTTGTGCTGCATTGAAGGCGGCGGCAAGTCAACTTCAAGTCAAAGAGCGTTTCTGAATACGGGGGTAATCTTCCTCCGTTCGCATGCGTTAGTATTTTCTCGCGCTTTGCGCATCGCGCAAACGCCATCCGCGTTCCAGCGCTTAAATTCACGGAACCTTTGTAAATTCGAAAGTGTATTCAGTGGACGCATGTGTCCATTGGTACGGCGTCGGTCAGAATGATTACAAACGCTGGGCCCAGCGACGCTACGCAAGCAAAGCGCGAGCGCTGTAGAGTCCGACGCGACCAGCGTCCGTTTGCGTACCCCGGCGGCCACCTGGCTCCGTGCCTGGGTTTGGACAGACGGACGGACGGACACGGACGGATGGACGAATGGATAGACGGACACGGATGGACGGACGCGGACGGACGGGCGGACGGACGGGTGGACAGACACGAACGGACGGACATGGACGGACGGACGGACGGACTGACGAACATGGACAAACGGTCAGACGCAGACGGACGGACGGACTTGAGCATGAGACATTAAAGGCTTTCGCCTTAATACACACAAGAGACTATTACAAGCAGTCCGCCCTTCCTTGTTGACGTGACAGCAGTCAGAGTAGCGCAGTAGTTAATGTTCTCGCTTGCTGAGTCGAAAGATACTGGTTTGATCCAGGCCGCGGGGGGTCTCATTTAGATGGAGGGTAAATGCTAGAGGGCCGTGTACTCCGCGACTCATGCACAACCCCTAGGTGGGCGAAATTATATAAAGCCTACCACTACAGCGTCTCGCATAGCGTCAGTCGCCTTGGACGTTAAGCCACTAAAGCAACCAACTGTTTTAGGGGCGAAGCTCCTGAAGATCGAGGCTTGTCCATCACTCCGCCGGTGTCCCTCGGCGTAGCCACGCTAGTGCGATGACGATGACGCTGCCATCACGGTACAGCACATGCAAGGTAACCATTATGCGCCATAACGTTGACGATGACGCTGATGACGATGAACAATAAGCGGGTTCCAGAGCACATTCTCTTTTAGGGGCGAAGCTCCTTAAGTTCGAGTCTTGTACATCAGTCCCCCCGGTGTAGCCACCCTAGTACTCGCCGCTCCCGCTAGAGGCGCAGCTGCGTTCTCATTTGATTTGCATGGTGCTAACTAGATGCCTCTGCGGCGCTCGCTCCAATCTCCGGCGCGCTTGCTCCACTCTCAGCTATCTGCGCGCTTCCGTCTTTCTTTCGACGGTCGTCACTCAGTGCGTCGATACTACTACTACTCCTATGAACAACGAAGAGGCGGCGGAGCGGAGGGCTCGCAAAGCGGCTGCAGCACGGGCTCTCAAGTTGTGCGAGAGAAGTAGGCGGTGGCGACACAGGCAAGCCGACCCCCTAGTTGAGGGCTCGCGAAGCTGCAGCGGACACAGCACGCAGGCAAGCCGACCCCTAGTTGAGGGCTCGCGAAGCTGCAGCGGCACGGCAACGTCGGCAAGTTGATCCAGAGGCGGCGAGGGCTCGCGCAGCTGCAGCGGCACGGCAGCGCCGACAAGCCGATCCAGAGGCGGCGAGGGCTCGCGTCACGACGTGTCCCGTCTTTGCATGATCGAGTGGGCAATGTACAGGGGGGATTCATGGTTGCCCGAATGATCCCCCGCAGCTTCGCCCACTCATCATCATTCTCTTCCTGGATATGCTGTGATTTTTTTAGGCGACGCAACCAAAAGATACGTTGCGCACTAGGTTGGCCTGATGAAATATCAAGATAAATATCTGAACTTCTTTGAACCGTTTATACAGGTTTACACACAAAAGAGCAAGAGGCGTTTTGTGGTGTGGTATGCTATAGCTCATCGAAGAGAGGAACCTATGGCAGGACCGGTCACCCACAACATGACCCATGTAAGTGAAGTCCGAGTGCCCGATCAAATAATTTGAAGGTTTCGTATGGTAGTGATGACTTACGGAGGGCGTACAATTCTTCGTTTATTGAAGTTCTTGGTCTACGTTCGTGATTTATTAGATGCGAAGCATCTTATGCTCAGGGGCTATATCCGTCCGGCGTCCCCCCGTCCCGCGTCCCGCGTCCGGCCACTTACATGAAGTAGGGAAGCACCCATTATGGGAACCAGAACACTGTAGTAATATGAAGGCCGTCAACCCTATCACAGTCATCAGAGTCATGGCCGAGAGCACAGAGAGGCTGCTTAGCAATAGCTAAGCAGGCGGTGTCTGTCGCCCAGGTTGACCCTATTCCTTGAGTCATGGCCGAGAGCACAGAGAGGCTGTTTAGCTATGGCTAGGCAGGTGGTGTCTGTCGCCCAGGTTGACCTCATTCCGTAATATTGCTTGCATGTGTTTGTAGGGGGCTTAGTCCTTTCCGCATCCCACACCACCACAGCGCATGCGCTGTGACAGGTGCTGTGACAGCTGCATACTCCGCTAGGGGCGCCACGGTAGTTCCGCGGTATGAAAATGACGGAGCACGCACGCCTCATTCTCTCTCCTGTGCAGCGCCGCGATGAGCGCCCGGACCACTGCCGCGAAATGAAAGCGGCGACGTTCCTCCCGCTCAAGCTAATTATCTCTCCGCTGCTTCGCATCCACACATGGTTCCCTTAAGCGGGAGATGGGAATTTTTTTAAATAGATATTTTATTGTCAAGTACATATCTTCTCACATGCAAAGTGAAAAATTCATTACACTTTTTCTCAAATGCTTTAGTTTGTCATTTATGTGGCGATGATTCGGAGAAGGCACGTCTTTCAGCATCCAAGCTGCGACAAAGACGTTCGTACAGTATGCTGCTCACGCTCTGAAATGCTTTATTCATTACAGCGCGAATTTCCTTTTAAGGCGAAAGCCTTTAATGTCTCATGCTCACGTCCGTCCGGTGTCCGTCCGGCGTCCGTCCGTCCGGTGTCCGTCCGTCCGTCCGTCCGTCCGTCCGTCCAGTGTCCGTCCGTCCGTCCATCTACCGTCCGGTGTCCGTCCGTCCGTCCATCCGTCCGTCTGTCCGTACGTCCGTCCGGTGTCCGTCCGTCCGTCCATCCGTCCGGTGTCCGTCCGTCCGTCCGGTGTCCGTCCGTCCGTCCGTCCGGGGTCCGTCCGTCCGTCTGTCCGTCCATCCGCCCGTCCGTCTGTCCGTCCGTCCGTCCGTCCATCCGTCCGTCTGTCTGTCTGTCTGTCTGTCTCTCTGTCTGTCTGTCTGTCCGCCCGTCCGTCCGTCCGTCCGTCCATGTCCGTCCGTCCCGTCCATCCGAGCTCTGGCACGGAGCCAGGTGGCCGCCGGGATGCGCAAACGGACGCCGGTCGCGTCGGACTCTACAGCGCTCGCTCTTTGCTTGCGTAGCTTCGCTGTGCCCAGCGTTTGCAATCATTCTGAGCGACGCCGTCTCAATGGACACAGGGATTCACGGAATACACCTTCGAATTTACAAAGGGCCCGTCAATTTAAGCGCTGGAACGCTATGGCGTTTGCACGATGCACAAAGCGCGAGAAAATACTAACGCATGCGAACGGAGGAAGATTAGTCTCGCGTCTCGCTGCGACTCGCGTAAAAAAATTAAAAAAAAGAAAACACGCACACATTCGCTTTGTGTGTTATCCCACTGAGAGTGTAAAAGAAAAAAAAGACATGGCATAGTCAGTGGAACGGCCACACGCTTTCGCCGAACACACTTTAGAATGTACAAAGTGTCCTTCAATTTTTTTTTCAATTTTTTTTGTCTCATATAACCTAGCAATGTCGTCACCTCTAAGGAGAAAGCTTGAGGCAACATGTTCCAGAGACACAGGGTGCCTTGAAATTAATTTGTCTATTGCCCAGGAACTTGACTCTGATTTTGAAGTTAGCACTGTTACTTTTGTCGCCATGGAGACCGACAATAAGGAAAAAAAACGGCGTCAACTTAACCGGTAGCGCATTTTCTCGATGCCAAAAAGCGGTATATAACCGACGTGAAACACGAAGCTGCTGCAAAATGTGCCAGAAGCCATTTTTAATGCCCCACAGAGCTCAAAACATGCTTTTCGTTTGCCCTATTTGGCGGAACCCATTCGTCGTTGCGCGAACGATTTTGGGCCAGATATGGAAACAGTCCAATAACGGTTCAAACCATGGCTTTAAAGCAGGCATACCACCTAAGGTGACCATAGGTCGCCAACAGACTCAGTTTAATCTGCACTGTATGCGACTTAACATGCACTGAATTTCAGAAACTAATATTATCGCCACTGACTTAGTTATTTGTGTGGCGTCATTCCCTAATCACCTATACCCATACCCGCTTGCCTCCCTTATCCGTCGTGTCACGCATGTTCTGCCGAGATTCGACTCTGCAGCCGTAATGAAAGTGATACCGTGTCGAACTAGTAACTGCTACCGACCAGGTGCAGGACTAGGTCACAGTGAACTAGGTCACAGTAAATCATAAGAATCGAGATTAAGATTTGCAGCCCTTGATTTCGAAGAACCGACATGCTGGAATAACTCTGCTGTCAAGTGGAACGGCGAAGAAAGAGGACTGCCCCTGACTTTACAGGCACAAGCACACATGCGCGCTTACTGCAGTCACTCTAAAGCTCACTATTAAAGCATATACAATTAGGTGGGCGGATGACAGCCATAGTTATAATCTGACTCTGTGTTTACCTGCCCGCGCAACTTATTTGCAAATGTAGTCTTCACGTACCTCCCAGTGCCCAACAATAAGGAGGCTGTAAAAATTAATTTTTATTCCCCCCTGTATATACGTATACGTACTTTTCCGCATTCCACAGCCAACAAAGTTTCCGCTTTCAATTAAGTCACCACCGGGATTGCGTTAATTGGGAATCCATCAATAACTACAGTGAAACGCGAACGCCGCTTCAATGCTTACGTATTGCGCTACAGTGAAGCAATTTCGCCACGGTTGGGTAAGATGTGCGGCTCTCATCTGTGAAACTGAGCCTGCGCGAATGAAGCGCAGATGGGTTCATTACGAATGGCTCGCTGTTATGAACCGTATTCCTCTGCATAAGGGAAGACGGGCTGCACATCTCCTTCCAGTACAATGCATATCGATTAGCGCTTCATTAAAGTGCAGCTTTAGGCGCATTCGGGTTTGTACTAGGATACGCAAATAGGGCTTCATTTTAAGTACGATGGGCAGAGATTAAATGCAGCCGATCGGAAAACAGCTGAGAGGTTTTAACGAAAATCAATGGGCCGCTTAGATTTGGAAGCGATAGCGCTGAAGAACCGTTTTTAAGTGAACCTGTATTTCTTATTATATTTTTTTTACGTTGGAGACTCAAGTGCACATCTTCTATTTGCAACTTTCCCTGGTTGTTTATGTGACTTTTTCGCTGTTGTTTTGTAGATTTAGTAATTTCTTTACTTGAACGTACTGCTGTCTCAAATGTATAATGTAGGAGTGCGGCGTAGCGAATGCTAAAAAAAACTGCAATAAAACAAATTGCACTTTACATGAATACCAAACGTTAATAATATGAAAGCCTGATATAGCAAATGATAAAGATCTTACATGATCGGGTGACGCATTGCACAGTTACATGGGGACAGGAAGTACTAGTATAACATCTTGCTCAATCTTTACTGGGTTTTGTTTACATCAATCATAGTTTCACTTCATT
Source organism: Rhipicephalus appendiculatus (assembly GCA_030522465.1). Lineage (NCBI taxonomy): Eukaryota > Metazoa > Arthropoda > Arachnida > Ixodida > Ixodidae > Rhipicephalus > Rhipicephalus appendiculatus. The sequence goes on along the minus strand of JALIZH010028915.1, from coordinate 36,901 downwards.
CACAATTTCCCGTCATTCATAGTAACGAAGAAGAAGACAGTTGTTAGCAGGTAAATATCTTCTTGACTCCATATAGGCTATGACTACAAAATAACAACAGTTGACAATTCTGTTACATATATGCACAAAAAGGGACAGACAAAACAAACTATATCATTCTGTTAGCAATAAACTGAAAAAAAAACAACGAAAAAAAAAGACAAGTTGAGAGTACCACAGAGTGCAACGTCCTACTGTTCGAAGGTAGCTCAAATGTCTGAAAACGTGGTCTATTACAAAAAAAAGGACTTTAAAAAATACCTCTTACGCTAGACGCGTCGAGCTGATTGCTTTTGCACCGCGGTTTTCTCGCTTAGAAGTATGGAGTTTCCCATGTAAACATTTCTAGGAACTGTCCGTATGGTTCCAGCACCCAATTAGCAGTTTGCCATGCCAAATACACAATACTTGACGCAACAACTCTGCGAAGATGATTGATAGCCCAGCGCACACGCATATGCATGAAATCTCACCGTCTGCGGTTCACGCACCAAGTGCGGGAGATTGGATTGCTCACGTGATCGCGTCGCCGGCGAAGCTTGGCGTGCACCTTGGACAGCTCTCGCGTGGGCAGCGGCGGCCGACGTTCTAAGGTACGGTGCCGTTATGGCAGGCTTGTCGCTAGCTTGAGTGGGTGATTGCACGCCTTTAATTAATCACACTGCAGAGGCCAGCTGCATTTCCCTAAAAAGTAAATCAGGACGCGCCCTCTAGCACATAGCCTCGATCTATGTGAATAATGGAATAAAGAAAAAAGCCGGCAGATCGCACGCCCTGTCGGAATATGTAATGCGAAGCAACCAGGAAGGAGCAAATCATGCTTTACATAATTTGAATGCCATGTTTAACATGTTAGGACCTGTCATTTATGTTCGTCATGCCGTCACGTCGCGCTGTACTAATTTTGGTGTATATCAAGCTAGCGAACTGGACGCAAGCGCACCATGAGCGTGGCATGTAAATGGGGTTGTAGATGACACGCATGCTAAGATTTCCATGTTACCACCTGCCACTTATGTTTTTTATACAGTCATGTCACTCAGTACTAAATTTGGTGTATATCAAGCTAACGAAACGGCCGCGAGCGCGCCATGAGCGTGGCATGTAAATCATGTTGTTCATGACATGCACGTCATTATTTGCATATTGCCACCTGTAATTTATGTTCGTCATATAGTCACGTCACTCAATCAGAAGTTTGGTATGTATCAACCAAACGAAACGGCCGCGAACGCGCCATGAGCGTGGCATGTAAATCATGCTTTTCATGACAAGTTAGTCATGATTTTCATGATATGACCAGCCATTTATGTTCGCCATACAGTCATGTTATGCCATACCAAATTTGGCATAAATCGTATTAACGATACGACCAGGAGAGCACAATGTCGTAGGCGGCTGGATAGATAGCTAGATAGATAGATACGCTCAAAGTCGCCGATGTTCGCTAAGAAATGCTTCGCATTTAATAACGAGTGTGTTGGGGGAGGTAGCAGTATATGGCTGAATTTATAAGTAGACTAAACGTATACGGAAGCACGGGAACGAAATTACATATTTGGTTTGGCGGCAGCGAATGTTTATTGGCCCCACCACCAAAGCCCTCACCTCCGCGCGGAGGAAGGCAATGCGATGGCTATGGGCACTGTATTCCCAGAAGGGAGCGCCAAGCGTTCGCTACACCTTCAATGGTGCCTGTCATTTAAGGCGAAAGCCTTTAATGTCTCATGCTCACGTCCGTCCGGTGTCCGTCCGTCCGGTGTCCATCCGTCCGGGGTCCGTCCGGCGTCCGTCCGTCCGTCCGGCGGTAGTGCTGGTGGTGTGCGTCCTGACCACCCTTACTGCACATGCGCAAACCCTCCCCACGCACCTCCTCTCCTGCGCTTCCCCTCTCTCTCCTCTAGGTATCTCTCCCGCCCGCGGCGTTTACACACCCATTGCGCATGCGCGTCCCCTCCCCCCTCTAGGCATCCCTCCCGCGGCGCTTACACCCCCCATTGCGCATGCGCGTCCCCTGCCCCTCCCTTTCCTCTCCTACGCGTCCCCCCCTCTCTCTCCTCTAGGCATCCCTCCCCGCGGCGTCTACACCCTCACTGCGCATGCGCGTCCCCTCCCCCATCTCTCTCCTCTAGGCATCCCCCCCCCCGCGGCAACCACACACCCAATGCGCATACGCGTCCGCTCCCCCCTCTCTCTTCTCCTACGCTCTCCCCCTCTCTCGCCTCGCGACGCCGACGCAGGCAGCGTCTGCTAGCGAGTTTCTTGGTTGAAAAAACCGACTACTCGCGCTGCACAACCGTTCACTGGCCACCCCGTATATATGGCAATGGATCTTGACCTCCAAGGTGGTGCCGGTGGGAGATTTCTCCTGTGCGTTGTTGAACAATAAAAATTCGCAGCGTGCGCGTTAACTAAAAGCGGAGTGCGGGTCTCTGTGTCCAGTCGGAGTCTTCTGTCTCTCATTGCCCATTAGCAGCGATTGATATGTTCTAGTAGGAAACACTGCTCCATCACTGCCTGCTTTGCGCCGCCCCAGTTTTCTCTGCTGCGCAACGCTGCGAGTAGCGCCAGGGTCAACGCCGCCGCCAGTGTAAGCGTTAGCGCCCGCTGCTTCACATCTACACATGGTTCCCTTTAGCGGGAGATGGTGTAATTTTTTTTCAATCAAGAAACTCGGTAGCAGACGCTGCCTGCGTCGGCGTTGAACGGTTGTGCAGCGCGAGCAGTCGGTTTTTCAATCAAGAAACTCGCTAGCAGACGCTGCCTGCGTCGACGTTGCGAGGCTAGAGAGGGGGAGCGTAGGAAAGGAGAGGGGGAGGGGACGCGCAAGCGCATTGGGGGTGTAAACACCGCGGGAGGGATGCCTAGAGGAGAGAGAGGGGGGAGGGGGCGCACATGCGCAGTGGGGGGTGTGGTTGCCGCTGGCAGGGATGCCTGGAGGAGAGAGATGGGGGGAGGGGACGCGCATGCGCAGTGAGGGTGGGGACGCGGCGGAGAGGGATGCCTAGAAGAGAGAGAGTGGAGCGTAGGAGAGAGGGGGGGAGGGGACGCGCATGCGCAATGGGTGTGTAGACGCCGCGGGCGGGAGGGATACCTAGAGGAGAGAGAGGGGGGAGCGTAGGAGAGGAGGTGCGTGAGGAGGGTTTGCGCATGCGCAGTAAGGGTGGTCAGGACACACACCAACACCACCACCCCCCACCGGACGGACGGACACCGGACGGACGTGAGTACTCTACCACTGAGCTACGCCGGTTTTTTTTTTTTGTTTTTTTTTCTTGTTTTTATTGACTGAGCTACGCCCGTGCTTGATACTCCGTTGCACACTGACCGTATGCAGGCTTCATGTCGGGTAAGGAATCGTGTTAACATGTGTAATAAAGCGTTTTAGAACAGTAAAGTAATAACCAGGCGTCACACAATGCGAATTGAGTAACGAGCGGGTCGTTGAATGCTCCAACCCATTACAAAAACCTCAGGCATAATTCGTCATCGTCGTCAAAGTGCACATAATGCCTTACAAGTGTGTCGCGGCTGTCACGCTTTTCCGAAGAATGACGAATAATGGCATAGTGGACGCTTTCCCACTACAGAAAAATTATGATGATCATTGGCGCAGTGGGTACCATGCAAGTGCGCGTGTAGTAGTTGCCCCAAGAGTGTTTTAAGAAGGCTCAAGAAAAGCCAATCTTCCAGTTTTTTTTGTGACTGTCCTGCGCGTTCCGCGCAGGCCTGGCGGTTTTTTTTTCGTAGAAAGAAAAAAATGACCACGATTGCAATACTAATGAAAACTCGTAATGTGACACGCAGTCACAGAGCTTTCGCCGCAAATATTTCTTAGTAGTGTGAAATGCTAAAGCACAATTTTTTACTCAACTATGTTCTGCAGATGCTCCAGTTTCTGCATGACTTCAACAAAAATCACTTCGCTAAGCCGTTTTACAAGTTATGAAGGCTTATCCGGAAGTCCATGTCAAGACAATACCAGCCAAGGATTTCAGCAAAGAAACTCATTTCTTGGGAACTCATTATTCCTTGTGTCCTTAGAGCAGCGTTAAAAATATATCCATCATACCACAGCACAAAGAAAACAGCAGTTACTTAATCCTAGATTAAGCTGACGCCGGATCACAGATTTTCCAATATAATTCTTGGAACGCACTTTCTCAACCTTATAGCGCGTGCCTAAATTAAGAAACTTCGTTTTCCCGTAATTGACAGACAGGGTATTCAATATACAAAATTATGTATGCATTTATAAGTCCGCCTTATGAAAATCGTGACTTCAGAAGGGTGATGAAATTGGAATATATTTTCTGCAAGTTTCACAATGTGTGTAATGTTGCCCTCATTGTCATATTGCGCAAGAGGTATGCACGCGGCATCTGATCGTGACTACGTTGAACTCTGACAGCCGCTGCCATAGTGTCGACGGCTTCTTGTCACCGTGGAATGTACTATCGTGAGCAATACGGAGGGGAACACGCGAGCGCGTGGCGAATCGCCTCAAACTCGACGCAGGGCGATTAGTTATTTTATTGCGATAGCAGTTATATGGACACTAATGACTGATTTTTGCCGTCGCCGTCACGCCGCAGATATGTATAAGGATATAAGTAAAAAAGGCACAAAGAAAAATAAATCAGACGAAAAAAAATTCCAAGACACCCAACCGGGGATTTTAACCAGCGACCACTCGCTCCGCAGCGGGCTGCATTAGACCACTCAGCCACGCACCGGGCATGCGCCGGTATTCTAACGGCAATCTATTTATAGAGCCATTTAGCGCTGGTGGTATGCAGATCTCGGAGGAGCTTGAGCGTGTTTTCTGTCAGGCAGCGCACCTGCATTTTCTTTCAGTTTGAAAACTGCCCTTGAGACGCGCACGAAAAAGGGGCGCCTTTCTGTAGCCACTGGTGATGTAAAACGAAAAAAAAAAAAAAAAAAAAAAAAAAAAAAAAAAAAAAAAAAAAAAAACACCGCGCACACCTTGCGTCAGGCACTACCGCTTGGCAAGAGACGTAGATGGGTCATTCCGCGTGCCGCACTTCAACAGAAGAAGAAATATCTAAGAAAATCGGGTTCGGCGTTGTCGACACTTGTAGCGTGTTGCTGAAACACAAAGGCGTAACAACTGTAATAGTTGTCAGTTCACGCTTGTCCTGTACATACATGCGCGTCCTTTTCGAGCGTCCATCGAGCTTCAGCGGGAAGCTGCAAGTATGGAGCTGCTCGTCGTTCTTCGTGTGACATTCTAATTTCTTGCTATCACGTTCATTGCTTCGCCCTTGCGGCGAAACTGTGACTGTTTCAATTCTTTAAACAGGAAACAAGGAGAAAAAGGTAGGAAAATGGAGGACGAGTGTACGATAACTGTCTGTCAGCGAGGACACTTCAACCGAAACACTCGCGGGTGGGTGGGGGGGGAATAAAAGACTGAGTGAGAAAGGAGGGAATATGGCAGCTGAAAGAAAAAATAATAAAACAAGAAAAAGAAAAGAAGAAAGAAAGAGTTTGACGCAGGGTGATTCGCGGCGGCCGCTGTCGGAAACAAGTGCAAAGGACGCCGCGGTCCGGCGAAAAATCGAGATACACGCCTCGCTAGTTCTCATAAATAACTGCAACTGACTGCGTATCACTGGCTGCTTCCGAGTATAAGGCGGATACGGCAATCAGAGCACGGCAGTGTGCTGTCTACCGCTCTGCGCAAAATGCCGCGTTTCTGTGGTTTCTGTGGTTTGTGTAAAAGGGGGGGGGGGGGGCTAAAAGCCCCCCCTTTGCCAACGGGATCGATCGTGGGCTTACCAAGCAAGTCGACTACAGTGGCGCCCAAGCGGTATCCTACGGTTCGACATGACGTCGGTACTCTCCTTAGAACGCACATGTCAGTTTTATCTAAATGAACTGAACGCTACGCTGCGATGGTGTGCATATCGTAACTAGCAATTTTTGGCGCATTCCTCCGGTTTGAGCAATGGTTCACCATAGCTTGGCGAGTAGTTGGAGTTAATATGTAATGAGTATCGCATAGTTACAAACGCTGATGGCGAGAACCGCGACTACAGTTGACGTTTTCACGATATGACACCATTGTAAGATCTTTTTCGGGAGCAGTTTCAAGCACGGGCGTAGCTCTGCGGATGAATACTTCAGTACCATGCACAATGCCTGTTTTGATTGCGGCTCTAGCCGTGATTTTAAACGTTTCCGTCTCTCTGATACTTCTTTCACCGACAACGCCACCGACGCCTGACCCGAATTTTCTGCGACACAAGCGCCACAACGCGATTGCGTAAAGATTGTTGAAGGACTGATGTTGCCTTCCCTGGGTTGAAACAAAGTTGCAATCACCTGTGGCTCATACCCGCCCTCCATGGGCCATGGTAAACGGGTATGTGCCACGCGTGACTGAGGGAAAGAGTTTCATGGCGTAGGCGACCATAATGTGGAGCTATTCGTGTAATAACTTGTTTATTGTGTTCGTCATACACTAATTCCCTCCAACGTAACTTTTCGCACGTGCAAAGTTAAGCAGACGACCACGAGAGCACCCAGACACAGACAGACAGACAGACAGACAGACAGACAGACAGACAGACAGACAGACAGACAGACAGACAGACAGACAGACAGACAGACAGACAGATAGATAGATAGATAGATAGATAGATAGATAGATAGATAGATAGATAGATAGATAGATAGATAGATAGATAGATAGATAGATAGATAGATAGATAGATAGAATTGGTCAAAGTGCTCTTGGTTCACAAAGAAGGGCTTCGCATTTCTTACAACGATTAGCAGCAGTTTGAACACTGAAATATACGTAAGCAATGCACGTACCAGAATAAAAAATAAAGAGCATGAAACCAACAAACAAATATACAAATTGCTTATTTTCTTGCTTGAAAAAGGCTTCACTGAGCTGGGTCGCACTTTCCGTGCTCTGCTGTTTTTTGGAGGCTGAAATGCGTGGCGATGTAAATTTAATTTGTGGTTCCACATTGCGTGGCGCGTCGGAGTGCGAATTCCGTATTGATCGGAAGTTTGTACTGGCGTAGGAATTATGAAGTGGTTTGCATAGAACTATACAATTATAGATATCTCCTAGGCTGGATTGGGACAGAAACACTACAGAAAATGTGAGGTACGAAGGCAAAAAGTAACACCAGCGTCCTCTTCTGCCCTGTAACATTTTTCTACGTGCGTTCCTTTTTCTTTTCCACTAGGTGCTCGAAACTTTTTTATTATTGCGTAATGATGGCAGCTAACCTAACGTTTTGCACTACGCATATAGTCACGTACCGCCTTTGGCAACTTGTAGATAGTTTACAGAGGGCGGGGTACGGCAAGGGGTAAACGAAGAAATGACGTTACGTCATGCTTCATTTAGATGCGAAGCAGCTTATGGCGGAGTTCAATCCGGTGGTGTGCGGCGTGACCACCCTTACTGCGCATGCGCAAACACTCTCCACACACCTCCTCTCCACACACCAGCTAACATCTGTGGCTGCGCCGTAGCCAACCTCCCTCTCCCCACATTCCCCCCTCCTCGTTTAGATAAAAGGATCGCGTTAGTTCGTACACACGCTCAGTCACTGCGCCGGCTGCGCTGCACGATGTTAACGTAGACACTAGGTGTCTACGTTAACAACAAAAGAACATAAACACAACACAAACGATAACACTAAATACGGAACATTAACGGAAACATTAACGGAAACACCTAGTCAAACCAATGCAAACGCGGGGTGCACCCCGTGTGCTGCTTCGCATCGCCTCATGGTCCCCTTTAGCGGGAGATGGTGTAATTTTTGGAATCTGGAACTAAAGAAATATCGAAAAAACATAATGTGCCCAGAGAAGCACACCATTATTGCGTCTGACAGCAGAAAATCACAGACTTAGCCACCGTTTATTGCTGAGTCATTATGGCTACTTCCATTGGATATCGCTTCGTCAGATCATTCACTTGAATACCTCACAATTTTAGCGCATATTTCCCCGTAGAGTAACGCCGCTTTTTTCTTTTGCTTTTTGAAAATTTCTTGTACCCACATTTCTCCCCGTCAGCTCCAATATCACCCCCGCCGCATCGGTATCGCAAAGGCGAATGTCTGGCAACACTATCCCACAGGGAAGGTTGTGTAAACATGCGATAGCGCCTGTAAGAAAATTGGATTTTTTCTTACAGGCGCGCAAGAATTTAGCTCTTTCTGAAAACAGCACAGCCGCGAGCGACGCGATCACGCATTCTTCAAGTTCCTCTTGTCGGGCTCTAAGCGAACGTGTGTTATTGCTTGCAACAGACTCCTGCTTTCGAGCGGCCCACTCTCGCGAGTGGAACAGTCATGCAGTAGATACGAGAAGCAAAAAGAGAAAAAAAAATCACGTGTCTTCCTACTTGTGTGCCTTATGACTTGCGGACTATAAAACAGAGTGCAAGGTATTGTGGCGTGATTACAAATTCTTCTTGCAGCTTTGCTGAAGTCATGGGAGTTCGAAAGATTTTTCTCAAAATATCCTAAACTTACTGAAAAGAAATAAACGAAAACTACGCTGATTTTTGCCCCAAGGCATGCCGAATTTTGGCTGGTGGAGCCATTCTTTTAAATACGAAGCATTTCTCAGCGGCCTTCTGCGACTTTGATCATATCTATCTATCTATCTATCTATCTATCTATCTATCTATCTATCTATCTATCTATCTATCTATCTATCTATCTATCTATCTATCTATCTATCTATCTATCTATCTATCTATCTATCTAGCCGCCGACGACTGGCCGTTTGTTTAATGCGATGTATACCCAAATTGGCATGGAATGGCATGACTGTATAACAAATACAAATGACAGGTCGTAAAATTAAGATCATGATATCCATTCGCACGCCACGGTCTCAGAACTGTGGTGGCGGCGTCGTTAACTTGATATATATTACAATTGGTATGGCGTGACAATTGTGTATGACGAACATAAGTGAGGAGTCCTAACGTGCAAATTATGACGCGCATGTCATGCACAGCATGACTTACACGACATGGTCTTAGGTATGCTCGCGGCCGTTTAATTATGTGTATATATACTACCAAAAGTCTGTATGACGAACACAAATATGAGGTGGTAACATGAAAATCATGACATGTATGTTATGTGCAGCATGACTTGCTTACAACGCTCATTGTGCGCTCACAGCCGATTTTCTAGCTTGATATACACCAAGACTGGTATGACGTGACTGTATGACGAACATAAATGTAGGTCCTGCCATGCAAATCATGACATGCAAGACATGTACGGCATTTACATTAAACTGTCTTGTTGTGCTTCCGGCGATTTAGTTACTTAGATATATTCCAACACTGGTATGGCATTACACGAGTGTGTGACAAACACAAGTGACAGGTCACGCAATGTTTATAGCAGAATATACGTTTCATTAGCATGGTATACACGAGATTGTACGAGCATGCATGCATGACAAACATGCGATGCATAGTGCAGTAGACGTCATGACTGAATTACTTTAGTTGCCTCACAACGAAACATGGTGATGTATACATGGAGCAGTTTGCTGGCTACTTCGCATTATATCTATTCCCACAGTGCGTGAGATCTGCCAGATTTTTTAAAGTATATTAAGCATATAGTGGTACGTAGTTTCTCATGCCGCAAACGAGGAATAGAGCCCAGACATTTTTTTTCTTGTGTAGTTGCGGGTGGCGAGGCGAGTGTGTCATTTTCGTTAGTTACCTGAACAATATGCATGAGCTACACCCGGATTACACGCGCTTTTTGGATTCTACACGTCCCCTTGAAAAAGGATGGGGGAGCTTAAAATACCCAGCTCCATACCGTGTTTCCCTACAACGTAGCAGGATCTTGGCAAACTGAGGAATAAAGAAGGCTTTCCTGATTACCTGCACTACAGAGGGAATCCATGCCTACAGGTGAGGCTGCCCTTTCCCGCCTTTTCTCAGCAATCTTGAGCCTCTACCAGAAGGAACTATAAGAAAAAACAAGTTTCTGAAGTGAGAGTACATATTTTGTAGTTAATTATATATTAATCATTAATAATTGAAAAGCGTACAGATTTCCTTGGCGCATTCGCCTAAGAGCTTTTACAGTGTAGTTCATATAACGCAAACGCCGTTTTTTCTTTTTACTTCAGTCAGGCGAACGCTCCAAAATCAAGGATAACCCGCAGAATACACGCAGGGTTTTCGCCGAGGGACCCTTCTCATGAGCCGTGTAAGGCCTTAATTATTACTGTTTTGAGGTGGATGCAAGTTAGATTAGTACATCTATAAACGCTGACAAAAGAGCCAAGAAAACACTGGGAACCTAAACAAATGAAGAGTAATACGAGCAACAAAGCAAACAACAGCAGTGAGGATAATAAAATACAGTATCGATATTCCTAAACTTCTAATCTTCATTTATCCACACGCTGAATATTTCTGCAAAAATGTAAAAACCCTGCAGATGTGTTCTACGCGCGAAGCAAACCGTGGCACCCGGACTCAAATCCCAGCCCCAAGAACTAAAATTGTTTTGCTTTATTTGTTACTTCTTTGGAGCGAGCAGCTGTGGGTGGGAAAGGCCCCGAAAAAAAAATTCTGCGTACGCCCCTGACCAGCTGCACAAGTAATAATGTCTGGGGGTTTTACGTCCCAAAACCACGATATGATTATGAGAGGCGCCGTAGTGGACGGCTCCGCAAATTTTGTTCATGTGGTGTTCTTTAACGTGCGCTGACATCGCACAGCACACGGGCCTCTGGCATTTCGCCGGGATCGAACCCGCAACCTTCGGGTAAGCAGTCGAGCACCTTAACCGCTACACCACCGCGGCGGACAGCTGCACAAGTAGGTCAATACAAGCTTTGCTTGCAACATGCCATATTTGGCGAAAGTGATGCATTTTGTGGTCATTCAGAACGACGCAGCTGAAAATGGAAGCTCTTTATATCGTAACATGAAGAAAAGGTGCTCGATAATAACATCACTGATCCAGCAGTCATTTATTCGAAAACAATGAGCACAACCGATATGTCAGTAGAGGAATTTACCTAACCATGTCGTTCTTAGCTATAACCAGCAACAGTACAGCCGATTTCAAGATACCACTTTTATATACATAACTATATTTGACTGATTGTGCAAGAATTAAAACAATATTGTAGCAACAGTAAGGCCGTCCGCTTAGCAAAATTTTGACCACGACGAAGCGGCATACCAAGGTGGACGCCGACGACTCAGCCTATGAGCTTTCCTAACGACGATGAAGTTATTTTGCAGACCATCCTCCACCGTCCACACGAGGTCAGTGCGGGGAGCACGGTACTAGGGTGCCTCGATGTGGAGGCGCGCGCACATCGAGGCACCCTACACGGTACTGTCAGGCGAGATCGAATCTATATATGAAGGAGTCTTGGCATCCGTGTAATGATGTGCCACCATGGCAACAGTAAATGCCTTAAGTGTGTCGGCCTCGCGAATTCCTATCGGCATTAGCCTATAAAGTGGACCATCGTCTGACGAAGCCTCATTCCTCAGAAGCTTCAACACAAAGCACAAAATAAGCGAGGCGAAGCGAAGCGGGCGGGAGATGAGTCGTCCAGATTTCTCCAGGAAATTCTAGACACTGTTTCGGTGCCATCGCTGTGCTACTGACATTAGCGCTTTCTATATACGTCTTAGTTACCGCCGCAGTAACTCATCAAATATGGTGCTGGGCTGCTCAATTATGGGGGGTCGATTCGCGGCAGCAGCAGCCGCACCTCGATTTTGGGCGAAATGCAGAAACATGTGTGCTTATATTTAAGTGCATGTTAAGGACCCGCAGTTGGTCGTGATTAATCTGGAGCCTTAGACTGTGACATGCCTCATAATGATATCGGGACCTTGCACATAAAAGCCCAGAATTTAATTTTAACTGGTATTACCACTACAAAGCGAAGTGTTTAATTTCGTCGAATTCCTGCGCCTTGTCGGTGGCTGTCATTCATTTTCGACTAAATTTACAGCTGACTTGCATCAATCCACAGCAAGGTGAGAAATTATTAGTGTTTTCATTAGCTTTAGCATTAGGTCTCTTCGAATGAGGATTTTTTATGACTGCGAGAATATGAGAAAAAGCCTATGTCTCCAAATATTAAAGCATATAATGAAAATAACCACGATATGATTATGAGAGATACCGTAGTTTAGTGCTTCTGAAATTTTGACCACCAGGGGTTCTTTAATGTTCACCTAAATTTAAGCACATGAGACTCAAGCATTTTCGCCTCCATCGAAAATGCGGTTCCCGCAACCGTGATTCGATGACACGAACTGCGGTGAGCAGTTGAGGAGCATAACAACTAGAGCACCATGGTGGGTTAGATATCAAAGCATGTATTCAATAGTTTTGTATATCTGAAATGTGGCCAATTTCGCTGAGCTTGCTCTGAAAATAAAGGCTTGTTAATATACTTTCATGAATGTATGTTCCTAACAGACCGATGTGAATTTAATTGAGAATTCCAAATGGTAAGTTGCGGAAAGCGCGGGCATATCGTGCACAAGAAAACATATGGAATAAGAGAAAAAGCACACCTCTCAGACGTAGCGAGCAGAGTGCATCCCCGTCGAAAACATAAGATCAATGACTCACCAATAAGAGTCGTTCTTGAAGAAGTCAGGTACGGTGAAGGTGTACAGTCAGAAAATTACTGTGTATAGACCAGAGCACGCCTATCCCGCACCCAAGCGCCTATAGGCTCCCGGCGGCATACTCTCGCACCAGGCGCCATTTTGTTCTGAACTGACAAGGCCTGTATACGTCGCCCCAAGTTAACAAGTTAAGCGGTGCCTCTGGGACTTACAAATACAGGAAAGCGCCTATTCACGCCGCTCCCGCTTACAAGAAGTCGTCTGGGCACAACTGCGCCGTCTTTGGATGCGAAAGCAATCAGCGCGCGAGGAAGATATTACTCGGCACTGTCTGTGAAGATCACAACACGACGCGGGAATCGTGCCGGTGCGGTGTTTTCAGATTGCACAGATTTCCATCCGCAACGAAAAACGCCGAGCTCCGCCTCCAGTGGATAATTGCAATCAACGGGAAAAAACTATGAGCCCCGGTAAAAGTGTAGGAGTAAGTAGACTTACTGCGCGTATTGAAGACTGACGCCATCTGTTTCGCTTTACAGAAGTAATTTGCCTGCAGTATGCCTGTAGTATGCGGCACCAAATCATTGCCGTACTCTTTCGCAGGCCGCGTGCCAATAACAGGAGATATTATGACACGCGCGTGCACGCACACTGCGCACGTTTGGTACAAATGTAACGGCGTACTGTCGCGATGCTCAGAAACGTGAACAGCGGAAAGCGTGGCTTTCAACTCAGTCGAACTGCGGCATGCCTCTAATGTCACAAGGTGAATCTGCTTTCAGCCGGCGTCACCGTAGCGTCATAAAATCTTGCTCTGGCTGGCACTTTCGCACCGCGAGTGTGTTCCGAGTGCCAGGCATGAGTGGCGAATGATAAGCACATGCGGTGCATAAGTGCAAGCCGGAGCGGGATTCTAGCTCTATGGTGACGTCGGCTGAAAGCACAAGTTTTGCCTAGCTACAGTCAAGGCATGTCGCAGTTCGAATGAGTCGAAGGCCACGCTTTCCGCTGTTCGCGTTTCTTTCCATCGCGATAATTCGTACCTGATAAAGTTGCTTCCGCAGTCTGCAATGCACGTGCTGTAGACATTCCGGACTGTCGAGGAAGGTATTCTCGATATTTCAAAGAAAACAGCACAAATTTCGAGGTGAGAATAAGTGCGAAACATGTTTATAGCTGGACTCGGGTTGGGAAGTTCGCGTTTGAATGTTTGAATTGCGGAGCGCCTGCTAGCATGGCAGTTCAGGCTGTTGCTTCGCCGCGCTTGCGACAGATGGCGCGACGTGCTGCCTAACTATGGCGGCACACAGTGAACTCGCTGTTTTCTGGTGTATAACAAGTGACAGCAATGCGCAGGCTGCTCGACCTCGAACAGGCTAACCGGAAAGCTGTTAAAGGGACCGACAACTGATTTTTCTTGACCCATTTTATTACGGCGCGACAGAAAGCTCACCCTTCGTAGAGTTTGTACCTGCAGTAGTTAATCCCAAAAACACGTAGTTACTTTACAAGCAGTATTTTTTTATCTCAGAGGCTCTAAGCATAGATGTACCTTTCATCGAGCAACGATGAGAATTGATAGCGATGCCGCCACCCCTACTCGCGATTTGTGAAAGCTATCGTCGTTCTGCTTTCGCAGGAGCTCCTGTAACTTTGCTTAACCACCTTTAATTTAGCTTTTCAGCTGTTTTTTTGAAAATAACAAGCTGCTACAATGAGATGATGTGGCATTATACACCTTCCCTGTATTTGTACCGTGTTGTGTGCGCCAGTGCCGAAGGTTGCCTGCGCCTGTGTCATGAGTGACTTGTCTCGCCGTCGTTACTCTCTCGACACACGAGCCAAGCCAAGTCACCGGAAACGTCACTACGCATATGCACGGCTGCGCCGAGTAGCAGTGCGCGTCATTTCTGAGATGAAGTGTCGGTACCAAAATTATGTCGCTCAAAAATCTTAGCGACCTGGAAACTGCGTGCGCGGTTGCATGAGCACGCTGAAAAGTTTCTCAAGATGCTCTGACGAGCATGGGATGCCTATGTGTACATCACGCGAAGGCAGCCCCGCTTTAATGTATTCTACTAACGCAGGCCTATGTGTACATTTTTATGGAGTAATATCTTTTAATATAAAGAAACGAACAATATTTCTAACGCACATTACTTCAAATCAAATCAAATCAAAAATATTTTATTCCGGTGTACAGCGAACACTGTATACCGAGGAAATTGGGCTAAAGGTGTGTCAATACACCTGACGAGGGCCCAACTTCCCTTCGGTAGTTCAGGCACATGTTGCAACATGAAATTCACAAAAGTGTTACACAGTGATGATACAATATTATATAATGTTATACAATGTATGAGGTCACTCAATGTATGAGGTCACTACATCGAATAAAAACATCTGTTATGTTAAACGCAACAGTAAGAAATACAAAACGAAGTACATCACAACCAGTCATAAGTACATAACAGTAGTTTTAGACATCTATGAATAGCTGGTAAATATTTATTAGATATAAAAGATCATGACAAAACTACTTAAAGAAGACAAGACAAGATTTCAGAACCTTTTTTTACATTTCTGCTAATATCAAACTGTTTAGGACATTTGAAGGTATGTTAAAGTTTGAATATTCCCTTATTAGAAAATCAATTTGTGGATGAACATTCAATGTATGAGGTATGACATATGAAAGTTTCTGAAGGCCATAATTTGTTCGTGTTTTATCGTAGTCGTATTGTTTGTGTCGAAAATCGTAAGATGTGTTAACATGTAGATATCGTTGTTCGAAACTGTTTCTATCATTTCTGACAAGCTGGTGTATATGAATTGATAATTTCTTCAGATATATTTGTGAAATGTTCAGCAGACTGTGTTTTTGAAATGTACTTTTCGTGCTTTCACGAATTGAGAGACTTTCGATAGCGCGTACAGCTCTTTTTTGGAGTACTGCAAGCTTCATTACGTTAGTATGCGTGGTCGTTCCCCATATAAGTATGCAGTAATGAAAATGCGAATAAATAAGCGAGTAGTACAATAGCAGCTTTATTCTAACCGGTAATGCATAACGTAATTTATTTATTATGCCTATAGAGCGAGCAACTTTAGTGGATAAGTAGTTGATGTGTTCCGACCACGACATGTTCTGATGAAATACAACCCCAAGAAATTTGATTTTTGATTCACGTGCAATTTCGTTTCCTCGATACTTCAAACAAAACTCATTGTTGATAGTTTTATTCTTTGGTCTAAACAGCACATACTTTGTTTTAGTAACGTTCAATTGCAACCGATTTGTTTGTAGCCACATTGACAGTTCAGACAGCCATGCGTTTGCTGCATATTGCAATTCTTGGCAATCCTGTCCAGCGAAAAATACATTCGTATCGTCAGCATAAATCACAATGTCCTTAGTGCCTTGTACGTTAACTATGTCGTTGATATAGAGTAAGAATAGGACGGGACCAAGAATAGATCCTTGTGGTACGCCTGTTGAGATATGTCCTGTGCTCGACTTAATATTATTAACATACGTGAATTGTTGGCGATTATTTAGGTAGCTACTGAGTAAGTCCAACGCAACTCCTCTTATACCGTAATAATTCAATTTTCTTTTTAGTATGTCATGGGCTACTGAATCAAACGCCTTGCGCAGGTCTAAAAATATACCTACAGTTATTAATTTATGCTCAAAGTTGTCTAGCATTTTTTCCTTTATGTCCATTAGGGCGGATTCCGAATTTTTGTTTTTTCTAAATCCAAACTGTTGATCGACCAAAATTTTATTATCTGAAATGTAACTATATAAACGATTGTTAATTACGTATTCAGCAACTTTTGAAAAAACTGACAGCACAGAGATGGGCCTATAGTTATTTAGGTCATCTCTGTTACCACCCTTGTAGATCACACTGACTCGGGCCAGTTTCATGTCATCAGGAAAAGATACAGAGTTCAGCATAACGTTACATATATGTGCCAGGGGACCGGCGATAATATCCGCGATTACTTTAACGGGCTTTGTCATTATGCTGTCTGCACCAGGGGCACACTTGGGCTTCAGAGAATGTATGATCAATATCAATACTAACAAAAAGATCCTCGACCGCGTACAGCAGTCAACCGTCACGTGACAGGGTTCATCGAATCGTTCATGTTTTTGCCACCAGAGGCGCCAAATGTCATTTTTCGCGTCTTTCGATGAAGAAATAAAAATATAAATCCACTTCTCACGAAAAAAAACAAACAGGGTTGGTTTGAGTCAATGCGACAATCTTTGTATCAGTGGAGTCATCTGATTTCATGTTCTGGGCATTTGTAGGTCCCTTTAAGTATTCAACTTAAGTGACTTTCATGCGCTTTTTCGTGAGCGAGATTAAACACGCAATAGCGGCGGTTCTCCTCTAACACTTTTATTCCGACAACCCTTCATCTGGCTGTGCCTTCCTTCAAGCTTAATTTTACGTGTTATACTTAATTAACGGGACAAGTATTCTGTATTTGACACAAATGGTTCTCAAATGTAGTAGGAATACACAGCAACACTATCTGATATTTTATAAAAATTATGAGCGCGTCCTAATTAAACAGGGAAGGCCGAGAGATATGCAATGACGCTACTTCTGCCATCGATTCGATGCAATCTAATGGCTGTAGACTTCACTTTTCAACGCATGTGGAAACTTCAGTCCACAAGTGATTTCATGTAAACTGAAAAGCCAGCTTTCGCACTAATAAAGAAGACCGCAAGTTGGTGAAACTACTTTTCAGTCACAAATACGAGCTGTTTACCTTCAATATTTGTGTTCGCGTTGGTCTGATATCGCAAACCTTAACGCAATACTCGCTTTATTTGTTTTTGTTTTTTGTTTTCTTCGATGGTTTGTGCCTTATACACCATTTTGCGGACGAACTCAAGCACCGCCATCTTGGACTGATAACGCTGCAGTTTTGTATCCGTACCAAATAAACAAACAGTGCTAGGGTGAACTCGCATGCACGAAAACGCTTGGGCCAGTACCCTCAACGTTTCATGACCATTATCATTTCATATTACGACATGGGAGCGGCGTCCGCGTCCCACATCCCCACAGCGCATGCGCTGTGGGGATGTGGGACGCGGACGCCGCTCCGTAGATTATTCCTAGAGTAGAGAAAGGGGGGTGAGCGTAGGAGAGGATAGGGGAGGGGACGCGCTGTGGGGGGGGTGTGGGACGCCGGGGCTGCTCCGTAGAGTAGAGGATTCCTAGAGGAGAGAAAGGGGGGTGAGCGTAGGAGAGAGAGGGGGGAGGGGGCGCGCATGCGCTGTGGTGGTGTGGGACGCGGGAAGAAGGGACGGACTAAGCCCCCTCCAAACACATGCAAGCAATATCAAGGAATGGGGTCAACCTGGACGACAGACACCACCTGCATAGCCATTGCTAAGCAGCCTCTCTGTGCTCTCGGCCATGACTCTGATTACTGTGGTAGTGGTTGACGGCCTTCATATTACTACAGTGTTCTGGTTCGCATAATGGGTGCTCCCCTACTTCATGACAGTGGCCGGACGCGGGACGCGGGACGGGGGGACGCGGGAGGGACGGACAGAGCCCCGAGCATAAGATGCTGCGCATCTAAAAAATGAGCCAAATCACGCACCCATTTCTAAAAAAATCTAGGTCATATTTATTAAAACAGCGCTGCGTCAACAATCCTGACCAAAAGAACCAAAATGGCCGCTCCCTAGTTGTTTTGCTCTCCTGCTTTCATTCCAAGGATAGATTTTTTTTAAACGTGATAGCGTTAAAGAGCTCGTTTTGCAGAAATTCCGGCGTCGGCATCGTTGGTTGTGAGCGAAAAATCATCATCTTGTCCGTGACCGGACAAGATAATGCAAATGGTGAAGATGCAAATAAAATAAATAATAAAAATTTTCGGGTTCGAGTGAGGATCGAACCCGGGTCGTCTGCGTGGCAAGCAGGTGTTCTACCACACAGCCATGCCTCTGCTTCGAAATACTGTGAAAATAACTTCCTCTTCTTGGAAATGCAGTGAAAATAACTTCCATGCTTCGCAAACCCAAGCGTCCTTTATATAGGCGTCGCAGTATAACATGTAATATCAAAGGAATATTGCGTGGTACAAGTGTACATTGCCATCGGGCGTCAGAATATGTGACTATCATAACGATTTCATAGTTTAAAGCCAGCCACCCATTACAAACGGCACACACCTTACGGCCCGTATTCTCTTAACACCACGTAGTGGGTGCATAGCAAGTTCGAAAACATTTCCCACATTTGCCGCGCATAATTGCTCCTGGTTTAAAGCATACTTCCCATTATATAGTATGCATTAAGTGATTGAAGTACGCACTAGGGACCGGATATCGCTATCGCATTCAACTCTTAAAGGCGAAGCTGAACGGTCCCCCAATATTTTTTTTTTTTGGGGGGGGGGGGGGGGGGTAGGCAAGTTTGTACTTAGCGAAAGACATGATGTTGTAGGGCCAAACTCGAATATAGAGAAAGATGCCCACTAACCTACTTCTTTCGGCCCTTTAGTGTTTCTTTTCGAGTTTTGAGCTGCAGTATCATGCCCTTCTTTCGTTCCAAGACAGTATATTTGAAATAGTAGAAAATTTCAATGAGGAACTTAGGCACCGACCTATTCCTTGACGAAGAAGACGAGGTAATCCGAGTGAATGAGTGAGTGCGTGAGAACACTTTATTGTGGTTCAAAAGTGGCAGAGGCTGGACCGGACCGGAGGCCTCGCTACCTCAGCCAGGTGGCTCCACCCAGGAAGAAACGGTGCGGCATAAGACGAGCAAGGAGCAGGAAAAGACGTGAAGTATTTTTGAAAGCCTTCTATAGATGCCAAGAACAACAAAAACGCTGCCGACAGTACAGAATGGTGTCCTTGTTGCTCGCTCTACAAGTCTATTCATCGGCGCTACGCCCACACAACAAAGGACCGCACCGAGGAAAGCACAAGAATGGATGTTAATTTTCTCCCAAAATATTGGTATATCGTTGATTTTCTGTGATTTAGACTTCTTGTACGAGTTAATTCAAGCCAGAATGTAATGTTCGAATCTCTAAGAGCCAAATCCAAATGTTGCTCCTTAATACCGACTATAGTGGGCTATAGAGATTTTAGCCGCAAAATAAATTTAAGGCATTGTGGCGGCATGCACACATTGGTAAAAAGCTGTTGAAAAGCAGGCTCGACCGTATTGTCAATAGCAAAAAAAAAAAAAACTACCTTTTTCTGAGTTTCAGTTTATGTAGACATGGCTCTTTTAGAAAAAAAAAAGAAACACAACATATCTGCTCTGCTTTTTATAGTTTTATATGCATTCGTATCTCTGAACCCAAGTGATCGTCCTCACATGAGCAATACTTATGAATATGTGACTGATCACTTTACCTGCAGTGTGTGAGGGTGATTGTCAGTGGCTAAAAAGCCTGGTGTTTCAAGATGAATAGCAGGCTCCTTTACTACTTTTTTTTGTTAAAGCCATTATTATCAAAATCAATGGCCTGTATAAAAAAAACATTCATTTTCATTGTCCTTCACGTGTATCATTGGGTTAAGCAACAAAGCTGTAAGACATGCGCCTGTAGATGTCTAAGATCGTTTAAAAAATGTTGCTTTATGTTTTATTTTTGAGCGTTAATGAGAAAATGTGAAAGCGCGCTCGGCCCACTGGTGGGTCTAACCGGATGACAAACGTTGACATTTCTTGACATATCGCACGCCGTTTTTTTTTTAAACAATGCCGCCAATTCTGTATTCAGCCGGACATAATGTTCATTTACACAACAAAAAAATGGGGGGACCCTTAATCTTCGCCTTTCAGAGTTGAACGCGATAGCGATATTCTGTCCCGAGTGCCTACTTCAACCACTTAGTGCATACTTGCTATGCACCCACTACGTGGTGTTAGGGAGTACGCGCAGTAAGGTGTGTGCCGTTTGTAATGGGTGGCCGGCTTTAAACAACGAAATCGTTATGATAGTCGCATATTCTGACGCCCGATGGCAATGTACGCTTGTACCACGCAATATTCCTGGGATATTACATGTTATATGGCGACGCCTATATAAAGGAAGCTTGCGTTTGCGAAGCATGAAAGTTATTTTCACTGCATCTCCAAGCAGAGGAAGTTATTTTCACTGTATTTCCAAGCAGAGGCGTGGCTGTGTGGTAGAACACCTGCTTGCCACGCAGACGGCCCGGGTTCGATCCTCACTGGGACCCGGAAATTTTTATTATTTACTTCATTTGCATCCTTTCTCGATTTTTCCGGTCACGGACAAGATGATGATTTTTCGCTCACAACCAACGACGCCAACGCCGACACCGACGCCGACGCCGTAACTTCTGCGAAACGAGCTCTTTAACGCTATCGCGTTAAAAGTGAGGTCATTGAAGAAGGACGGTGTTTTGGGGTAGCTGGTTAAAGTGCATTTTTTAAAAAAGTTCGCAGCGCAAGCACGTAATTGCTGATGGAAAAGGCGACGCAGTGAAGAACAGAAGGCAAAGAGGCGCTTGTGTGCGTCCCTCTTCGCATTCTGTTCTTCATCGCATCCCCCTTTCCTTCAGCACTTGTGTGCTTGCGCAGAAAAGAGGTCACTGAATTTCCACGCTCTGTAGGTGCTGCGATAACACGGTAACAAACATATGCTTCGTAAACGAATTATTACAATATATTGTTTCATTTCGCAATGGAATGTACGTTATCAAGAAATTTAAGGTTCCTCAATGTTAAATCCATTCTTGCTTCAATTCGGTTTGGTACACCACTGTGTGACCTACTATAACATCTGCAGGCGGGCACCAAGCGAGAGGCGAGGATTTAAAGGCGGCGCTAATTTTCAACAGAAAAATGTGGAATGAGTTAAGGCAGCGCGGCTATCGGACACGAGACCGCGGACACCGTTGACCCAATTTCGACTCCGAGTTTGCTTATCACTGCGCTCTGAAAGGATGTCCCGCCTCGCTTGAACATTTGTACGCTCTGTCGGCTACTGGAACGGCGTCTATTGACGGCTCCGTGCCGCTGGCTACACGTAAACAACATTTTTTTTCTATTTCAAATTGAGACTAAGCTGTTATCGCTCGCCATCAGATGTGCATCGAGCCATAAAGAAAGCGTGCCTTGTTTACGAACGGTGGAGGCTGCAGATCACGGACGATGGGCTGGTTTCTATAATAGGAGCTGGACTATTAACCGAACATACTGCTACACTGAACCCCCTTCCATCTCCCCATCTTTTATCTACCGGCCTATTCGCACGAGCTGCTGCACCGGTTCGCTACTCATTATACTTGCCTAAAGTTATAAAGAAATGAATGCTAAGATCTTATCATAACCCTCCTGAGCATAAGCGAACGTGCAGGATTTCCTGACTCCCTAGAGAGAGAGAGAATAAAAAGAGAGAAAGGCAGGGAGGTTAACCAGAAGTGTAGCATCCGGTTTGCTACCCTGCACTAAGGGGAGGGGGAAAGGGAAAAGACTCCCTAAATTCTTGTTGTTGGACCGCAACAATAGTACGAACATTTTTCACCAGATCTCTTATGGTCGAGGTCTGCCGTGTGTCGTATATGTAAGAGGACCATCATCATGAACCGGCACGACTCAATCACCGCCCAAGCACTATGTGCAGATGGTTAACAAGAGAAGATGCGACGTGCGGTATCTAATGGTCACCTGCCGCACATGTGTTCCTTTGTTAATCTTTTGTGCACCAGTGTGGTGAGAGGCACATGCGCGCTATAGGAATTTCACAGCAGAGCTGTTAGTTTTGAGGTTTGCATTTGCCAGATAGAAAGAAATAGAAATAAAGAAAGAAATCAATAGAAACAAAGGGAAGAAAGAGTGGAACATATACAAGGCGAGAGAACAACTACAGAGAGAGACATAAAGGAACGCGTAGAAAGGAAAAGAAAGAGAAAACAAGAGAAAGAGAGGAACGCGAAAGAAAGAGAACGGAAAAAAATAAAAGTGCAGATAAACAGACTTAAGAGATAGAGCAGAAAGACGCAGACTCGAAAGAAGGATAACAAAGACAGCGAGGATAGGCATTTGTAGTACAGTAAGCGATGGGGAAGAGAGATATGAGAGGGTAAAAGTTAGGTCAACTCAGGACCAGCTTGATGCCCACCAGCTCTGCTGTGACCCAGCCTTGCGCGACTTACTGCAAGCTGCACTCAATTTTTTTTTATTAAACTGTAAAACTTTCTTTTTTACGAAAGGGTATCATTAAGTTTTGTAGCTTCCTCCTGAAAATGGTTGAATAAATATTTCTCATTCATCAACTTTCGTCCAGCTCACGCATTACTCTTATCTTCTCAATGATGTTCCATTAGAATCTGTCACTTCTTATAAATACTTAGGTGTCCACATCTCATCTAATCTAAATTGGACAGTGCACATCATCAACAACGCTAACCTCATTCTAGGATATCTAAGCCGCAACTTTTCCGCCGTTCCCTCTTCTGTTCAACTAATACTTTACAAAACCTTAATTCGCCCAAAGCTACAATACGCTGCCTCTGTGTGGGACCCAATGCAAGCAAATTTAACCACTGCCTTAGAACTCGTTCAGAATAACTCCGCTCGTTTCATTCTCTCTAACTACAATCGCATTGCTAGCATATCAGCCATGAAAGCCATCCTTTCTCTTTCCTCTTTAAGCACGGGTCGACAAATCGCCCGCCTGAACTTGTTTCATAATATATATTATCACTCAACTCTTCACGATACATTCATTCTTCCCCCCACAGTATAAGTCACACCGCATTGATCATCGCTATACAGTAGGTGTTCCATTTTCAAAAACGAAAACATTCTCCGAATCAATTTCACCGCGCACCGCGATCGAATGGAACCACCCTTCGGCTGAAATCACACTAATCACCGACTATAAACGTTTTCGAGAAGCACTAACCAATGTTATTTAAATATAAAAACCTGTTTTACTTTATTGTTATTATTACTCACTGTATATGTATTGCTTTGTGTATGTATGTATTTTTTGTTCCCACCTCCCTCTGTAATGCATTTGGCCTTGAGGGGTAAAATAAATAAATAAAATAAATAAATAAATAAATAAATAAATAAATAAATAAATAAATAAATAAATAAATAATAGTTATTATAATGTTCCAGTGTACAATGTAACTAGCTTCTCCGACGAGTCGGAAATGTGCTCAAAGGTGATCCAAAGTGACAATCTTGCTGCTCTAAAGAGCTCTAAGGTGAAGATTCTGCTGCTGTGGAAATTTCTCCAAATCATAAGCGCACGGTAGCTTCACTGCTTTTTTTTTCGGTAATGTGTCACGACTTACGTGACACATCCTCGGCGCACAGCTCCGGTATACATGTAGCATCCCTCGCAAATGGCAGAAAAGAATATATATTCAGAGACCAATAAAACAATAATTCAAATTTACTGTGGTAAAAAATCTTGCGATTACCGAACGCATACTTCCTCTATATCAGCACACTTCATATCACGGGTATCTCTCACGTGGAAGTTGCTTTTCACCTCTCCTATTCACCAATCTACCTCAGAACAAACAAACGTTATAAACACGAACGACTTGAGGGGCTAGAGCGCCGCATTTATTAAATATGATACGAAAACTCCTTACCTTATATCTCACGCTTCCTTCCTCACATTACGTTCACAGCTGCATTACACGCTTAGCGGCTCCACCAGCCGACCAAGCGTATTAACTGAGGGAGCGGCGCATCATCGCTCTTCGCCCGAGAGAGTATAGAGGGCCGTAACTGATAGCAAACAGTTCCTAACTGCACCGAACTCTCCCCAACGAATGTGTTGCAGTGCGCGTTGCCAGGGTGTTACCGTTCAAGCACCAATACAGGCGTATTTCTGAGCGCTTCCGAGTAGCCTCATCATCTCCTCGCAGAAAGCCAATCTCACGCGTCCCTGGAAACCATAATGAGCCGTGCGCACGCCGTCATTCCCGACACTTTCGCGACCAAGATAGCTCCCGAATGAGGGCCGTATACGAGAAGGACACTGACCAGTATTAAGGGCAGAGGGCACCGCCAGATCGCTGGGCTGCAGCGCCAAGCATCGGTGTAGCTGTCGGAATGACGCAGGCACAAACGAGCGTAATCTGCCCTGCTCGAATAACGCCGACAAGCGTGTGTGGACATAGATGTCGCAACGCTTAGCGACAACGAACGCTGCTCATCGTATAGGGACATCTCTGTTCATTATGAAATCATGTGTAGAAAAGCGATGGCGTGCGATACGTCGGGCACTCAAAAGGCAAAGCGAAACAACTTATACAGCATCAGCGATTCGCTTCGCTACAAATCGCTTCTTTCTTTTGAATACTTCTTTTTGCGTGGGTTTCTTTATTACGCTATCGTTCGCGTCATCTCTGACAAAAACATGCAGACATCTGTGTATTTTTTATTGCCGTTTTTCATTAAAAATACACTATAAATACAAAGTCACACACATTCACTTGACATCCAGTAGAAAACCCCGCAATAAGACCGGACGAAGAAAGGACACAAATCACGGCGCTGTGGTTTGTGTGCTGCTGCAGTTCACTTGACATGTTGCACTGGAAAATTTGCTACGAGGCAGTAAGAAACTTTGTGCACCTGCACAGTTTTTCACTGTCCTGCGTTTTGTCTCTTGATCATAACTATAAATGATGGCTGTACCCTCAGCAATGCCTACAAGCTTCAAAGCACCTACTCCTTATACAACTCCCATAATGTGACGCCTCGTGCAGTGCTACGCTTCTGCCACGTCAAGTTTGCACATCTGCAAAGTGATTTCTTGCCTAGTTGAGCGCCTTTATATGGACGTTTCCCGAAGCTGTTTCGACTACAAGCCCATGCTCAGTGTTTGAATGGTTCACACCGACGGAGGGTGCCAGATTTCAAATCCGGTGTAGTAGCTGTGCTGTTAAAGGTGCCCACCAGCTACCATGGGTTCAGCCATGATTCACCATCTCTCTATTGATGGCGTGCGATACGTCGGGCACTCAAAAGGGAAAGCGAAACAACTTATACAGCATCAGTGATTCGCTTACATACAGTCTCTTATATTTGTGTAGCATAAGTTCACGCATCAAGTAATATGAAATGCGCGACACCTGGTGGTTTTAAAGGTGCCCAGCAGATACAAAGGGCTGAGCCACAGTTTATAATCAGAGGCCAAGTCATAACTTTGTTAATTTATTGTTTATTTTGTTACATATGCGTACTTTAGTCAGGAGTGGTAAACGCGGGCGCTTTAAAGCTACCCACCCAATACACTCTAAGTCACATTTAATCACCAGCAGTAGCCTGTTCACAATATTTTCCTTTATGGTATGGCTAGTGCAGGTGTTTCACTACCTTGATAGCAGTGAAGAAGCTTCCGGGACCCTTTTTGACAAAATATTACCATGCACTTACGTGGACTTTGTATTGATGAAGAACAAAGGGTGTGTAATGTCAAACTGAATATGCCTTGCAACGTGCTTTTTGGATCACAAAGCAAACCTGGGAATATGAGAGTAATTGTTGTAGCGGTGCTGGGTTAAACAAATAGCACAATCACATAACTCAAGCAAGACGGGTGTCGTCCCTAATTTATTCCTATTCCGCACTTCTTCGTCCCCCCCCCCCCCCCCCCACTTCTGTTTCTCTTCTTCTTCAGTTTTCCTTTTCAGACTGCTTCATCCTCCCTGGCTTGTTTTGCTTACACCTCCTGGTGTAGTACTTAAACACATTACCAATTGAAGCGCACTCAGCTTGGCCTGATGATCCTAGGCACCGAACTGTCTTGAGGACACCGTTCTGAGATGCCGTTTTAACCACCGGAAATGGTCCATAAAACTGATCATTGGCAGTATGAATTCCTTTCCGGATTAGAACGAAGTCTTCAACTTGTATATCCGGAATGTCACTGTTGCGTCTCTTGTCAAAGTTCCTCTTCATGCGCTGTCTATAGGAGTCTCCCTGGCTCTCGCTTTTCTTAGCTTCTTTGAGAACGAGCTTTTCAAGTAGCCCAAGCTTGCGGTCAGCGGGGAAGGCAGTGACCACTCCAGAGGCCGCAAACAGAGGACTACATCCTAGGCCACTGGTGTACGAGCGGTTGTGATGTCTGGTAGCAGCCTCGAGGCTGCATTCCAGCCACCCAGAAACCTGGGGTACATTTTTAAGTATTGCTTAATGTCACGAATAGCACGTTCAGCAAGGCCATTTGCTGCAGGGTGGTATGGCGAGCAAAATTTTAAAGTCATACCACGGTCTTGTGTCCACTTAGCCAGCTTTGCGCTTAGAAAGGCAGGGCCGTTATCACAAACTATGGTCTTGGTGCACTTGAAACATTCTGCTTGAAGGAAAGCAATAACGCTGTTGGTGTCTTCTCTACCTGCCTTGGTCATTACCATTAGTGTGCATCCGTCTCTGCCGAAACAGGAATGCCTAGGTTGTCTTGGTACCCTTCGCCCTTATTTTTCAGTTCAGCAAAATCTCAGTGAATCACTTCAAAAGGGACGTTGGAGTATTTCGGCGTCATCATCACATCTGTTGCCTGCTTAAACTTCACTTTGTTCACTTGGCATAGATGGTACGTGCGAATATAGTCTTTCACGTCCTCCTTCATACTTGGCTAAGTAAATCTTTTCAGGAGCTTGTTGGAGGTGCGCCCGAAGCCGTCATGTCCCCCCCCGACTCTGGGCCTATCGTGATACAGGCGAAGTATCTTGGAAACCATTGTCGGTGGTACATGATATTTCCCGTCATCAAACATCATTTCCTCGTTTCCTTCCCACAACTTGGCACACTTTATTTCTTCAGGTTGTTCGCTTGTCTTGTGAACAAGTAATCTGGACAATGCATCTGCATCTGTTAGCAGCGGGCCAGGGCGATGTGATATGTCAAAGTAAAATTCGCTGTAGATAGTTCACCCATCTAGCGATTCGGCCCTTTGGTTGTGCCATACTTAGGATATGAGTCAAAGCTTGGTGATCAGTAAATAGGGTGAATTTCGCACCTTCCAGGTAGGTACGAAAATATTGTACAGCTTTTAAAACCGCCAATGCTTCTTTTTCAGTGGTGGTATAGTTAACTTCGGCAGGCTTTAAAGTATAGCTGTAGAAACCGACTACGTGGTGCGTCTGATGATCTGGTAGTTGTGACGGCTTCTGATACAGAACTGCACCCGTTGCATAAAGCGATGCGTCTCTATTAAGCACAAAAGGACATGGAGAAGTTCGGTATACGAAGAATCGGATCTGATGATGTGAGTTTCACTTGTTCGCTGTAGGTTCTTTCGCACTGCGGACTCCATAGGAAAGGAACGTCTTTTTGCATCAAACGTGTGAGACACCTGGTCTTTGCCGCATATTCCTTGATGAAAGACCTGAAATGATCAGCTAGGCTTAGAAATCCACCTGTTTCGTCAATAATTGCGTCTATCTTGGACATGGCAAATGGTATCAGCTCCATTTGTTTGTTGAGTGCCCTATCATCCGTACATAGACCGTACACCGCCATGTACCTACACACTCGGCTGGGTCCCAGTTGAGCGGTATGTACATGGTGTCCGGAACCAATGGAAAAAACAACACAGCAACAAGAACGGCGGAAGGAACGACGGTGGAGAGGGGGGACAACCACTAAGAAAAGTCGCTAGCTTCGGAGTCGGCCGGACAGTCAACCCCTGATGAAGAGACCGAATAGGTCTCGAAACGGAAGGCCAGTTTTTAATTTCAATATTAAAAACTTATATTAAAAAGTGGCTGGAGAGTTTGTTTTATTCGTATAATTTTTGCCCAGCCAGACAGATCTCTGTCAAATATGTTTACATTTAAATCTTTGCTAATCTTACCTAAAGGGACACTAACGTGAAACAACAAATCGGTTTACATTGACAAATTGTACTTTGAGAACTCTGATGATGTTAATTTCACCACCGTATGATTATTAATTGAACTGATAATGAAGGTCAATGTTTCATTTTCAAATTTCTTGCCGAAATGTTCGCGCGCGACGTCACGGATTTCAACGGGAATTTCTCGTATATCAGGCGACATTTGCTCGGCCAAGCTTCCTGAAACTTGGCATGTTACGCCTATGCCCCCTCCCCCCCCTCCTGAGAACAAGGTAGGCTATTTTTACCGATTAGGAACCACATAAGACGTAGTAGACGCCCTCAAAATCTATGACGTCACAGTGTTTCGCACGGGAATTTCCAAGTGGCATGGTCACCCGTATTTTTTTCCGCATGGTTTCTCGCTTACGAAGCGTCGTCTTTTGGAGTTGTAAAAAAGTGATTTGCTAATATGAAAAAAAAATGTTTGTTCTCTGTAGTATCCCTTTTATACACCACTGCATTTGCGTTCGATAAGTCCATGCCGTTCAGTTTATATGCGTCTCACAGACGAGAAATATTATTGTCAACCCTTGAACAGCATGACATGTAGAGATTTCGAATATCGCAATGTCGGATCGGAATCTTCGAAATGGCAAGGCAAAAAAACATCGCACCAACTGAAAGTGAAAAACGGGGAACTGAAGACTCAGCACCAAATAAAAGGCGCATTAGTTAGCAACTCGAAAAAGAACGTGAGCGCGAAAGTGTGAAACATACAAGACAGAGGTTGCGCAACTCGCAGCACAGCATTATTGTGAGCGCTTGGAACTGCGAGGTCACTAAAAAGTTGACTCCATTTATCGCCTTCGCCCGACGAGCGAAAATCTCTTTGGCACGTTGAATTACTCGCTCATATGTATATACACATGTATATTCAAATGAGATGGCAGAGGGTACCAACTGCCACAATGTCATGACTTCAGAAGTAAGTGGCTATGAGCCCCTTCATTGCAATTGCCCTTGTTCCCTTTCAGCGCTTCCACTTCGGAAGTCCGCGCAGAATTGGCTCTCTGTGGCAGACATATTAGGAGGATCTCGTTTCATTGAAAGAAGAGCTCACAAGGAAGGCTTCCAAGTCCTTTCTTACTTGAGTGAAAAGGCCGAAATTAAGTATTAAATGAAAAAAATAAACTTATCTAGGGTCGGGATGTGAAAGGTCCTTCCGAGGTGCGTATTGATTACCTTCCTTTTGGTCTCTCTCATTTCCTCGCTCCGCAGGTCACGTCGAAGCAATTTACCTCGGCTCTCTTCGTGTTCGGGCCATGCATAGAAGCAGTGAATTGCCGAGATGCTGGTGCGGCGGGACCCGGCATTTCCTTCGTGAAAGATAAAAATATACTCTGTATAAAAATACGATCAATAATTCTCGAGATTAATTTGAGGTGCCCTCGAAGAGAGTAATTTGGAGGGCGTTCCTTTAAGCTCCTCCAAAGTTAAAAGGCGAGGATAAGATCAACCACGTCGATGAAAAAACGCCGACACACTCCCCTATGGAAGAGGATACCGAACATGAAGATACATTCTTTCACTCGCGTGACATACAGAAGGGAACCTTCGGCATAGCTGCTTTGAAGTTCCGACTGATCCATGAGATGAAAACCTTTTGAAAAGTAAAGTGAAATCTCGCAGTCTTGTAAGCTATTGCGATAGCAAAACAGAAAGTACCGTCGTCCACAGAAGAAAAAAAATTTTAAAACCGCGAAGCTCGCACTAAGTCGCGCAAGGCTTGATACAGCGAAGCTGGAGGACTCTGACGTCTAATATGGTTGCTTCTAGGGTGTTGCTAGGATTTAGCTGTGTGATGAAAGGTTGTTTCTAGCTTGATTTTCAATGCAGGGAAGTTCCAAATAAAGCCACAGGCAGTCGCTAACACGACACGGAGGATGTTCTCACAGCCGTCATTGCCTTTCCCGTTCCTTCGTATCCTCCGCTACGTACCGCTGAAAAACTCCTTACTGATGCTTCAGTGAAGCTCATAGGGACGGCCATGATGCTTATCACTGGATGAGTGATAAGCATCATGTTTTTGAAGCACGTCTCAATTACTGGTTACGCCTCCCTATAAATCTCAATTGGTGTTTGCCGCTTGTCCGTTGCCTACTTCACTTTTTGGTAGACCAGTCGGCACTAGTGAGATGCGCCCAATTTCGGTGGAACATACCCCTTCATGATAGTGATAGCTTTTTGTACCCATCTGTACACAGCGAAGTTTTCATATCCGGATGAAACAGCTTCGCTGTTTAAAAAAAACGCCAGTAATGCCAGCTCGTGTCCGAAAGGCAGTCTGCGCCTTCCGCTGGTGAGCAGCCTGGTGTCATGAGTGTTGCTTGGGTGCGTGCAAAACTTATTGAGCTCGGGGGGCATGTTAGGTTATCGTTTTTACTAAGGAAAGGCATATTAACTACAATCCTGGTGAAAATAGCCATCGGGACAGCGATCATTGTCACTGTTCTGCCTTGAAGGCCTTTCCGTTGGAGAAGGAGCGTTGAGAGAACGTTGGAGGCGTTCGCCTCTTTACATTTACTCTAACTTTCATGCCTCTCGAAATAAGGCCGCGATAATCTGCGAGTTCCCGGCGGAAGTGATAAAGGCTCATGCGTATGTCCGCAAAAACCGCACATCCGCCAAAGCAAAACTCTCAGAAGCAGGCGGCTCGCCTGATGACGGCCCAGAGGGTGATTTAGACACTCGATTGAATCGTCCATTTAATTTTTTGGCAGACACACGTTTTGTACGAGTGAACAAGGAGGCAAATTTCGCAGCCAATGCCGGTTCTGTTGCCTCAACCACAAGCCTGTTGCCATGTGTACACCTTGCTGGGTTCCGAAGCCGCGCATTCCGGAGTCAGACATACGGAATATGGGCAAAAGTTAAATATGTACTTTTATAATACTCGGAGCAACTAACAGAATATCTAAGCCGGGCATAATGGAACGTCATATAGACGCCAGCCCCATTACATGGGTGAAGAAGTTCGCCCCGTAGAATCGTGCTCAAACATGAATACAACGAGCCTGACCCAATTCTCACGGCTGGAAGCACTAAAACAAAATGACAATTGAATTACATACATGATAACGGCAAAGAGCCAGCCAAATGAGGTTCGCACAGTTTCGGGACATCGCCAAGCCAACATTATGGTCGACAAGAACCTCATGAACGATATTGAGAAGGATAAGAACTTAGGGAATGATATGAGTGGGAAGAATCACACATATCCGAAACAGGATTTACCCACTTTCTGTGGCACATACCAGTATACAAACTACGTCGGCCCCCTGCACATGATAGGCTCGACTGAGAATAGCTTCCCTGCTAAAAAAACTTCGGCGACACGCGAGAAATAACAAGCACACCGTTACCAGTGAAGGTAACGCAACAGGAGAAGCCATCTGCGTCAGTCGTTCAAGTTGTCCCTTTTAAAATGCCCTTGTCTTCTTTAAACGGAAAACATTCGCCAGATCTCACGTACCTAGGATATCGATGTAATGCGAAGCATGCGGAGGGAAGGTGATTGTGTTAACCCATTAAGGACCACGAAAGGACTACTGGTCCGACTTTATTGAAATTTTGCTTATTTAAGTAACCACAACACATAACCACACGTGCAAATTTTCATAGAGTTACGTGCGTTTCTTCAGGAGTTATGATACTGTACTATAAAAAGTACGCTGGGCCTTCGAGATAGCAACGGGCAAGGTGACTTGATGCAAGAATGGCGAGTACGCTGGGCCCTTGTGAAACGAATAAAAAAGTTATCCTGGCCCATGCCACTTAATCAAGGACCAGTGGTTTAGGGAAAGCGTAACGTCACGCTTTTCGCCACATGATTTCGATGTATTTTGGCAGAATTTTACTGTTTTGCCGGCTTCTTGTGAAAATGTCGGTATGGATAGAGCTAATAGCAAGCACAGTAGAATCTGGAGAGCTTTGATACTTCTCTTGGGTACAACAAGGCGCAGTCAGTGCTTTGCTGTTATGCGACTAAATGACAATAGTCAACGCGTAGAGGGTCTGCTAAAACCTACAATGTGGTAGCAGACCCTTTATGCGTTGTCTGCGGCTATTTCGATCATCTAGGTAAATAGGGGCTGGTAACACTTTTTCTCAGCGATGAAAATTCTCTAGTCATTCGCAGCTTAATCGTAGAGCTCAAACCCCCCTCATGGCATTGTTACTGCGGATGAAGAAGGAGGACAGTGGCACTACGTTTTTTTTTTTCTTCTCAGTGAATGGCCACCACGATACAGAGCATAGTGACTCAACTGTGTAGCCTTTCGTCAGCATAACAATTATGCTCTTGTCTTGGCCATTTTCGAAACTGAGTCAAAACAGAAGTTATCTTACCCACGTTCCTCTCGTTCCATGTTTTTTTATCGTTAGCAGAGAGCACCCATTCGTACCGTCGTCATTCCCCTCTTCCTCCTAAGTTCCCATGTTAGGGTCAGAATCGCCAATTAAAACATCAAGAGGCTCTCGTATATTCACAGCGACATCTTTCGCAGCCTCATGAGTCTGAGATAACCGAAAAAACGGCATTCATAACAAAAAAAAGCCTGTTGAATCTATGATGCAACGCACAACAAGAGTTACATGTATGCTCCCACGAAGTCCCAGTGTACTAAATAAAGTACAGCAACATTTGATTACTCCTCACAGCAAAACTTTGCACTCTATAGGCTTCTCCCGCTTTGCAGGGATTGAATTTCTCTTTCTGAAGCAGAAACCGTCCGTTTTTTTTCAACATATAAAATGTAAAACTTCAAATTAATTTAGAAAAAGTAGTAATGACCACGCGCGTTTAACAGGCTCTCAATTTCCTAAAGTTTGACGATTCATAAAACAGAAAAAACATAACCGAATCAATATTCTAAATTAGGATTTTCTTGCTGCAACCTTTGGCATCAGAAATTGTAATGAGCAAGATCAGAATATTCTGTTTTGTATTTTCTATGCCCGAAAATGGAAGCGTACTTTTTAAAGTACACTGGTCCCTAATGGGTTAAGATATGTACAAATGTTGCACGCACAGGCAGAACAGTCGCAAATGTTTTATATAACCAGTTGCTTAAAGTTGCATAATGATGCCAACAGCAACATGGGTACTAGCAACACCAGAAGCGGTAAGCTGATGCGTAGCGCTTGTGCTCGCGAGGATTGTAGCCCTGGACACTGCTACATGAATCAACTTCGGTGGATGGCGCTTAACTACAATTGACGTTAACCCGACGTGAGGGCTATATCATTGGAGTACACAATGTAATGATTAGAAAATTGGATAGCCAGCACTGCAAACACAATTGACGTTTCACGAACATTAGCGTCTATTTGAAAAGCAGTTCCCAATTTTGGCATGGCTCTGTGCTAGAATACTTGATTGCCTCGCAGAATGCTGGGGTTAGATTACTGCTGGGACCCTGACAACGTCGGGTCAACGCTACCGATGATAGCTTTTAAAGACGATAGTCTTTCTTGGGATACCTAAACGGAGAAATTTTGGTCTGTCTGTCTGTCTGTTTGTCTGTTTGTCGGCACGTCACACGATTCAGCTAGCTGGCCAAACTTTAACCCCCTGCCTTACGACCTCCAATCTTGACCAAGAAGCATGTGTTCATACGGGTGAGCGTGGGCAATTAAAAATCAAATATTACGCATACTTGAGGCACAACATCAATACCTTAGTACTATTCACAGTGTTCCTTTAAAACAAAATCTATAGATACGTAATTATAAAGATCCTAGTGTTTATTACGCGGCGCTGCTGTGTAAAAAACAAGTCTCCGCCCAGTGATTTAACTTCGACGCTGTGGCTGGCTGTGGTGCTGCCACCTGGCAGCAGCATTGTTCAACACAAGCCGATGTTCCCCGGTAGCGCTGTAGATGGCGTCCTCTTCTGTTTTATCAATGCCAGCCAGATGCGGCTGATTCATCGTAGAAGAGCGCTGTCTCAGGCAAGGCAAAACATATATGGCCGCTTGATGAAATACGACCCACTCTACAAGACATGATCAGAGAACGCAGAGAAAAGACCGACGACCAAATTTCAGCGGAGAAACGCCGGCGTCCGTCTAAGCGCGCCCGGAAAACGTCCGAAAAACGAGCCCAGCGGCTAGCCCAGCTATTAAATTGTGGTACTCATGCCGCTCATGCAGTGCAGTCGGCACAAGACTATCGTCTTTCGACGACATTTGCAGCGAAGCACGCAGATACGCGGCCAATTTTTTCTTAACGCTCTCGCGCTAAAATTACCAATGTCTGTTCTGGCCGTTCCTGCGTAAATCTAAACTGTCCATCAGCTGTGGCACATGACCAGCGAGTCATATTTGTGAAATCATCTTACCCTGCAATACTAATTTTGGTTTACCCTAAGTTAAGGGGGGTGATCATGAGAACACCAAGACGTAGGCGGCTAGATAGATAGATAGATAGATAGATAGATAGATAGATAGATAGATAGATAGATAGATAGATAGATAGATAGATAGATAGATAGATAGATAGATAGATAGATAGATAGATAGATAGATAGATAGATAGACATGCTAAAAGTACCTGCAGTACGCAGAGAAATGCTTCGCATTTAAAAATCATGGGTGTGACATTGTCAGAAAGGCATGATATATGACAAGTTTTTCGCTAACGAACTAAGTTTTTTGTACGATCGCTAGAACTTTAGGACGTAGCACAGCAATGAAATGTGGGCGAAGGGACCTTCTATCGGTATTATTAAGTGGTGCACCACCATATGTTCTAGAATATATAGCATGGGATGTTTGGTTTGGTCGATTGAATGAAATTATGAAAAGTAACTCTCAGTTTAGTCTGCGCTCGTGGTGTTATCTATGTTTCTCATTTGTGTCCTGGTCTTCTCGCGCAGTTTAAGAATGCTTATCAGTCTAGTCAACGTTTATCTGTAACCTTCTGCAACAATGTTGATTTCACATTACAGTACTTTTCATTGCGATAGCAATTATAGGGACAGTCTCGACGGATTGTTGTCGTCACCGTTGCCATCGTCGTCATGATCCGTATAATGTCGAAATTGATAATATACCCCAGCGCATCGTACGTTCTACCCGTTCTTGCGCGCAAGGGGGGGCTACGAACACCGCTGAAGAGGAGATCAAACGAGCCGACCCATCTCCGTCGCTTCCAGGCGCGTGCGATAAGATCCCCCCGCCTGTTATACCCGCCGTCGAATGCTCAAGCAGACTTTAAACACCCCGCCCGTTTTTAACGAGCGTTAAAAAACGCGAGGGGGGTTACTCGAGCAGCACCTCTGAACTTTGATTTGACGGGCACGGGCGCGCTATCTCGTAATCTCGCAAGCCGTAAGCGGGCGGCTCGTATACCCTTACACATGCTGCGCTCTCGACGCGAAGATTGTGCGAAAAGTGTCCCTGGAGCGGCCGTATTTTCTTACATTATCATTTTCTAGAGTTGCGTGACATCGGATCCAAAAGATTTAGCTGCCAGCCTCGCTTCGTATAACAGTACAATTTGTTGCTATCGCATTCATTACTTAACACTTGCGGTGAAATTGTGACTTTTTTTAAATGTACGAAATCTGCAATTACTTGCGAATGTAGTCATGCGGACCACGTTATGTTGGGAAGTACCTAATCTGACCATCGTGATATCGAGCTACAAACTTCAGTTTAGATGTGTGACATACCTTTGTAGGATGAGCGCTCAGTGATGATGTTACGGAATTTTCATTATTCCAGCTCAGAAAAATATACGTATAGAGTAGCATGAAGAATAGATATTTGGAACAAGGGGTAGTGAGCATTTCCTTGTAACAAAAAAGCATTCTCGACTGCGCTTTCCAACTTATCGGTGCTCTGCAAGGATAAAAAAAAACTGGGGCCCATTTCAGGAGCAGATTGCAAGTGAAGCTGATACGATCAGTGACACAGACAGCCTAGTATTGCTTATTGAAGAGAAATAAGCTTCTATACGAACTTCTAATAATTACGTTATTGTAGACTCTGAGCATGAGAATCCTCAAGCCATACGCCGCAAATTTCAGAGGAAATATTGACTCTGAAGTAGTCCTGGGGATGACACAGAGTGACAAAACTTTCATGATTGCATCAGTCGGTGGCTAACGTGACTTGATGCGAAGTGCTGGAAGGAATTTAGCACTGCACTAACTTCTCTTACAAATAAATTAAATCATTGACAGTTTCAGCGTTATTTGGTTGGACCATAAATGCAACAACAACGTCCCGTCAGGCGCAGCACACCTGCCCTTTCCCTTTCATCCGCGATGTGCCTCTCTCACATAAAGAGCTC